>SSNR01000556.1:98961-235117 GCA_006937965.1 Callopanchax toddi
ACTGGAATACTGAAACTGGAAATTGTCCTTATTTAATTATGTCAAATTAAATAGAAGCATCCCACATCTGGGGCTTTAAGAACAAAGACACCACAAACTAAACCTGGCTTTACAGAAGGGTTATGTTTGTCGTGATCTGTGTCCCTTTGAATTCTTTCAATCAGCTCCTCAGTCAGTCAGCCCAGCTGCTCCTCATCCCACTGATCACCTGATCAGCCCATGTATACATGCTCCTCCAGTTCCTTCAGTCCTGGTCAGATTATCATGTTGTTATTCTGTTAATCCATCGTGTCAACCTGTTGTTTTCCCTCCCAGTTCCCCTTTGTTGAGGGTGTTTGTGGTTTTGCTGCCTTGTCAGTAAAGTATTTAGTTCAGGTCCAGTCTCCTTACCACCAGCCTCTTATTTTGGATCGTCACACTCCAAACGTGACATTTTATTTGTTCATTTTAGACCAAAAAATTACCTTCTGACCTGCTTCCTGTGTAGGTCAGACAGTGTTTTACCGACTGCAGATGTAACACTTTCAACATTTGTGGTCACCTGCTGATTCATTGATGGAAATTTTTATTTTGTTAGGATGTCTTTGTTATTCTCCATGTCCCTTTTTAAATGGAATTTTGTACTTTAGTGGGTTTAACGTGTTTTACAATGAGAAAATACTCTGTAAAGCAACCTATGAAGTCCAAAATGATTTAGAGTAAATAAGGATTTTAAATTCTGCAATACCTTTAAAAAGCTTCCATAATTTATATTTTTAGAATCTGCTTTTTGTGCCAAATTAATTTAACCTAGTAATATGAATAATCACAACTCTGGAGTAATCAGATGAGTGTTACCTTTATCATCATACCAAAATAATACAAATAAACCCTGTAGATACATATATTTACTTTTATGTTTCAAAAAGAGGCAAAAAGCCCAGGGTTCACCTGAAATATGAGCTGCAGTTACAGAAGATGATTTGTGCTGTGAAGCTCAGCATCGTCTGCTCTGAGAACGCAGAGCTCGTTGGTGTGTATTTACATCTATGGATGTGTGTAAGAAATACAGGAAGACAATCTGGTCTGAACTGCATTTTAGGTAAATATAACGTGTTCAAAATAGACACATTTGTTCAAATGGCTCCTGTCTATTGGCATCCACTGAACTACTTTTATTAAAGAAGCATTCTCCTTCAAGTAATATCCTGGTAGAACAGCATCACTCTAAAGAGAGGAACACATTCCAAACAGCAGGTACGTATGAAAATATCTGAAGCACATCAGGGATGAAAATATTCCCAGAATCCTTTCTGGGGGACAGCAGTTCAACATTTAATTGGCACTGGGGACCATTTTAAAGGCTAAAAACAGTTTTTGTTTAGGGATGATTATTTTTAGACCTCTTGGGTTAAAAGATTTGACTGAAGGAAAAAGCTCAGTTTTAGTCACCTCATAAAAACATGATCAGAAGCTGCAGAGGGCTTTATGTTCCTCTGAAAGCACGAACTGAGCTAGTAGCATGTCAAGTTACGTTCTCTAAAAAAACTTCAGCTCTTTTCCTGAAAATCAGATATTAGCAAAACAAATAAAGTTAAGAAAATCATCTCAAACCAAATAAATACCTTTTCTAAATTCAGTTTCAACAATTACGGATGCTATATAAACACTTTAAAAAAAAAAACTAAAGAAAACTGAAGTGAATCTGAGACACTTTCTAAACAGGACTGATCATTTTTAATTATTAATCACTGTGGGACTTTAACACTAATATATGTGGGTGCCATTTTAGTCATTTGTGCTAGAAAATGTAAATCACCCTTCAGTTATTTTCAAATTCAGACATATTTTAACTACATATGACTTCTTTTTTTCCATATTCTCCTCTTTTTAACGGGTGATGTTAAGTTTTAGCATTCCTTATCTTTATTTTTCATACAATTCAAACAGTGTCTTTGAAGAAAAACGTTTGTGATTTACTCAAAACCTCCAGATCCATTTTTGTAAAAACTTTTACACACAACAGAACATATTCAGCTAGCTTCATATTTTAAGAATCTGCTCAAACTAAAGCACATAATAGATTCTCTGAGTTACACGGTCTTAGTCTAAAAATAGAAAAAATAACTTTGTCCCACAGATCCTGTTAAATTAGATGACTAAACAATAATAAAACGTGTGGTGTAACTGCTGTTAAACAAGTCGAAGCTGAACCTGATCTGTTTTCAGTGAGGGGACACACACACACACTCACACACACACACACACTAACATCACAACCACTTGTGTGAAGGAGTTACTAACTTAAACCAAAAAAGAAAATTTAACTGATTATTCCCCTTTTCACAGTGTAGCTGTAACCTAGAGGAACTGAGACTACTTGGCTTTTAAGTGAAAACTGTATCACACAGGAGGCTGCTTTATTTGAAATGCCAATTCCAGCATTTAAAACAAAAATAAAAACAATCAGGAAACAAACTTCCAAGCTGGTGGAATAGAATCCTTGAAGACCAATACAGTCAGTCAGAGTCTCAGTTCTCCTCTGCAGGGCAGTCAGATTTAATGTCCTTTCCTTCTTCTTGCCCTGCAGGTTTGAGTTAGCTTCTGTTCGGCGATAGGTTTGACCACATGTGCTCGCTGCAGACACTGCAGGGAGGATCTTTGTTAATCAGACATGGGGCTGAGTTCGCTTGGGGAGGTGCACACTGGTTGTTTGGTTGGACTGTGATCGTTCAGTCGGTGGAGAACAAATCTCCTGCCGATGGAAGAGGAGCCAGACCCCCCGTGACGTTGGGTAGAAGAGACAGATCAGGGAGACTCTGGATGTGGGACTTCAGCTCTTTTCTCACGTGCGTCACTCTGGCCAGTTTCTGCTTATACTCCTGCAGAAAACAACAAAATGGTCAATTCTGACCTTCAACTTTCAATACATGAGCATCCATTGGCAAGTACAACAACTATATACAGTATTAAAATGTATTTGGAGCCTTTAACAAAGAATCAGAAGAGATATTTCTTTCTCTTAGACTACAGTGTGCTGTGTTTGTGGTGCCTCACCTCCAGTTTCTTCTCCCTCTCCATTAGTGCCTCCTTCTGGCTGCCGATATATTCAGACAGCATACGAGCCAGCTGCCTGCGGTCCTCCAGCTCTGCAGCCAGTCGCCCGTTGTACTCGGCCAGCAGCAAACAAGCCTCATCTACTGTTTTGGACAGTTTATCTGCAGCCTCCTTGTCTAAAATAGAGTTTTTTAAGTTTAATTCAACGATTCTGTTGTATCTTTTCATCTGCACATCTATAAATTTTGCATATTTTGTTCTTGATTGCTCAGCATAAATCAGTCACAGTTTGCAGAGTTGTTTTCAATAAACCTTCAAACAAACAATATTCTTTTCATTGGTGCAAAACTTCAGAAATTAAACTGGTGGTGTATTTTGGGGGGGGGGTCCTCTTACACACAAAAATTACTGTATTCAATCATCTTTTTGTAACAAAATAATCAAACTCTTACCTGTGATCTTCTCCAGCAGGGAAACATCCTGGACTTCCTGTGGCAGTGAGGCGATCTTCTGACGGACAGCTGCATCACCTGATGCAGCGTTCTCCAAGTCCTGCAGGGCTTTCACCAGCTCCTCTGTCTAAAAGGCAATAAAACATTAGAAACAATTACCAGAGACACAGATCATGAAGTAAAATGAAACAAGGTGAGGGAAAAAAACGGCACAGATTGGTTTAAACAACGTACTCACGAACACGTTTGTTTTGTGTACAGGTGTGACAGATGTGAGTGTTCTTACCAGCTGATTTGCAGAGGTATCGATGATGTGAGGAGATGTGTGGCTTCGGTAATCATCGTCATCATCTTCTTCTTCTTCTTCTTCCTGGATTTTCTGATAACTTCGTTTCACAGCCTTTTTTTCCTCTGAGCAGTCAGGTTGAAGACAACAGATAAAAAAAACCATAAAACACATTTGACATCACACAGGTAAAGAAAGAAAATGTAATATTCCATGTTTTCATTCTTCAACAAGAAAAAGACAGTTTGTTCATCGTAATCCTACATTAAGAAAACTTCCTCCTGCATCTTTTATTTATAGGATGTTGATTTCAACACCGATAATCTATAAGTAGCCTGTAAGTTAACTTGACATCATTCAGCCCTAACAAATACTGCATACATTTACATGCATATGTATCAACGACATTATGTATCAGTTGTCCAACCTGCAGGTCTGGGGCTGTTCGAGTCTTCTATAGCCAGTTTGAGTTGCTGGATGAAGTCACCTCTGTAGAGGCTTCTTTCTTTCCAGATGTTCAGAAGTCTCTCCATTTGCTTTTTACAGCTTTCATCTGTTTCACTGCAGATTGAAACATAAAAGTGAATTAAATTAATTAAATGACAATGTCAAAACTTAAGATCACTTGTTATTTTATTTCCAATATTTGAAATTTTGAACAAGCTGAGGAACACTTTCCGTTTAAATGCAATAAACTAGTTATGCTTAAAGACATAATGGCCTATGTCTGGATGCATTCTTGTAACGCTCCACATTTTATTGGTTTGTTCAATTAACTACAAAGAGTCAAGTGAATAACTGGTTTTAAAAATCAGTATTATCTATCCACAATAAAATACTAATTCTTCTGTTAAGTGTCAATATTAAATGCTAATAAATAGTTTATTTAAAACTGATTAGAACTTATAGTTGTCAACAACAAACAGTGAACATGTTATAATATACCTGGCTACATGGGAACAGGCATCCACCAGTACAGACTCAAAGTCTTTGGTGAACTCTGGTCCTTTCTTCTTGCTGTTCTGGATCACATCGTTAGCCAGATAAAGGAACGTCAACTTCCTGTTGTTTTTAGCTGCAAAACACATAGAAAAACACATATAACTCATTATTGTCATTGCATCTGCTTTTATTCATTATGTTTTTATTATTATTTTTATCATTATATCTAATTCACTTCAATTTCCAGAATGTTCTGAGACAAAGTGGGATTGTACTTTTTTATTTTTAGTATGATGACATCACTAGAAAAACCTCTCTGCTTGCTGCCTTCACTTAAAATGTTTTAAAATAAGCTGGACAAAAGCAGATAGTTGACTTTATGTAGACAATACCAAAAACAAATGTCTCATCAAGGTGTGTGATGCGCACAGATACAAAATTGAATAATTGGGAGGTTTTTTTATTTTATACTGCAGCATTTCAAAAGGTTTTAGTGAACACCAACATGGCAACCTGAACTCACAGCTGATGGACATCAGATGATCAGTAGCTTCTCTCATCTGCTGAATTTACAATCACTTCATAAAGTCGGGTAGAGACAGGCAGTATCAGCAAACCTGCTGCAGTTTCTAAAGAAACTAGTCTTGTTTCACTCAGAAAGCTTTTATATGTAAAATGACTGAGCATCTTGTTTACAGCACTTTTATAGTCCCCCACATTTATAAGCACCATGAAAAATATAGATATGTAGGCCCAATTAAAAAAAAAAATGTATGCTTAGTTTAACGTTTATATTACACAACGTGCACATTAGTACTGCTCATTCACCACGTGGATGGTGTGATTCTGCCTTCTCCTCCATGTCCGAGGTAAACATTGGGGGAATTGAAACGCAGCTGCTCAACAAAACGTTAGTTTGAATCAGCTTGAAACTCTTGAGAAACGTATCTAATTTTACCACCATTTTACCTTAATTCGGGAGAGTCGTTTAACCAGGATCCACCTGCATAAAAGCCTAAATACTGTGTTGCTATCCCTCACCTTTCTTGAGTTCTCGATGCCAGACTTTGACGATGAGGGCAGAGTGTTTGCGGTGATGGATGATCCACAGAGACAGAGTCTGGACGCTCTGCTGAGAGCTGCTCAGCTCCGACAGCTTCTTCTCCAATGCAGACTCCGAGAAGGACGACATGCTGACGGGTTCTAGTGCGTCTACTTCCACTTAAAGCTGAGCCCGACCCGCTCTAAAGCAACTGAGCTCCGAGCTATTTTGGAGAAACTCGCACCGTCATCAAAACTCAAGTTGTGCCACTAAGCTCGCAGATATGCAGCATCAGACAGCTTTCTATCGCCAGCTAAAGCTATATTTCTAACGTTATGAAAGTTTTTAGGTAAAGTTAAAGTGTTAACCGGTATCTGATGAAGATGCCTGAGAGGTGCAGCAGATGAATCTTTGCTGATTGTCGTTTGTTTACAGCGCTAGCTAACGTTAGCTAGCCGAGCTAAGCAACCATCTGCAGGACAGCGAAGTTCTGCGCTTAACTTTAAACAAAATAAACCCAAACTACTACCGTGTTCCTCTCGAATGTCTCCAGTAGGACAATGTAAAAGAGGCAACAGCAACAAATTACTTATTAATTCAAAAATTAAGTTAGTCGCCTTAACTCATAAAAAATGCCTCGAAAAATGGCAGCTTGCACTTTCACCTCGACATGTGCGTCGCAGGAAAATGACGTAATCAGAATTCAAAAATCACCAGTACAGAAAAACAAGTAAAATACATTAAGCACAATACTGTCAACACATGCAATCAATTTTCCTCAACAATATGCTAACAATTCCAATAATTATGTAGTAGTTTAACTAAAATCCGTGTATCATTCGTTCTTTCCATTTTATATTGAAAACCAATAATCAAAAAAGAAAAACATTATTTATGTTTTTTTGTTTTTGAAACAAATAGAAAAATAAAAACCATCTTGAATCCGTGTAAATCCGTGTACTCTTCGTATTGACCTTTATTGTTGTTTTGTATCCGTTTCTAAAACAAATAACAAAAAATTTAATCACTTTTTATTTTTTGATTATTGGTTTTCAGTTGAAAATGGAAGGAACGAATGATACACGGATTAACTAATTTATGTACTCCACGTCTTATTTCTTGTCTCCCTCTGCTGAAATCGGCTTTATACGGATTATGATGTTTTTGCCTGTGAGTCTGTGAGTGAGTTTCTGTCAGATTAGTTTTATTAATCATTAAACATAAAATAATGAAACTCTCAGAAAGTATCCACTGGATTTACATCTACAACTGATGAACTTTTAGGGTCAGTTCAAAAAATGACCGCCACAACTACCAAACACAAACATATCCAGAGCACAGTAGCCTAACTTTTACCAATTACAATTCCATGTGGTAAGAGTCATTCACAACAACACATAAATGACAACAGCTTTTGAGAGACAATGATACTGTGTGATATCACACATAAGCTACTATTATTTTACAGCTTTGACCAAAATGACTATTTTCTCAAGATTATTTTAATTTGAAAATCTGGCACAAAAAGTGGTTGGTGATATGCATTCCAGCAAGAAATTCTAGCCATTTAATTGTTCTAGTTTCTGCTTAGATTTCATGGAGTTGAACAGTTCTGGTGATTAGGAACTATGGATTACATGTTTACAAAACTGACATGAATACTGTGTGTTTATTATAGCTAAGTTTTTTCCCCTGTTGAAACATGTTGTTTCAGTTTTAACTGAGATTATCAACTGGAATGTTGTTTTATTCTATTTTATTTTAATTTAATTGCAGCCTGACTTTTTCCCACTAGCTAAAGTTGCTCTTTATCAGTGGATCAGGATGTCTGCTGATCAGGAAATCCCTGGTCCCTGCAGGCCACACATCAAGGCATCCTAGACGAGACACAGAACCTGCAATAAAAAAAAAGTTCAAATAAAAACGACATAGTCACTTTTAATTAAATTGTTATTTATTTTCCTTTGGCTTTTTCTCTGAACAAACAACCGGATGCTTATCTTACCCATCACCAGATATTTGTTCTAATGAAAAGCATAATGCAAATAGTTTAGCTCAAACTTTTGTGTTAAACAAACTCATTTTCATGGTGATTTGCCTCTTTGATACCGTGGCTGATAAAATGCACACTATTCCAGTCAAAACAGTGGGTTTGGGATCTGCACACAGGACCATCATTCAAATGCCAGTGCAAAAGCTGTCAAGTAATTTGAGGCTCGAATATCAACCAAAATGCAAACCGAGGCACACATACTTATCCTTTATGCTACACATTTAGTTTAATGAGCTCCTAATAAACACATTTGGAAAAGTTCCCTCTAAAACACCCAGAGAATCAGGACTAGACAAAACCAACCACAGCCTCTGAGCCAGGTCATGTTTGTAAATAAGAACTGCTTCTCACACATTTTATCAGGTAAAATGAAGTTTAGTTTAGGTTTAGTTTCATATCCACATGCATATTTACAGTTTTATTCTCTATTTATAAAACAAGCCCGTCAGAGGTGTCACAATTTGCAAAATCAGTTTTTAACAAAGATTTTTTTTTAAAAAGTCTTTACAATAAATTAAATTGTTTAATGTGTATGTCTTTGTTTTTAGAGCAAACCTTAGGGGCTTTGTGGTCTGGGGCACTTTGCCCCTGGTTGGGTCTCTCATGGTAAATTGGTTCCAGCTGAAGGGTGAGCAGTTCTGAAGACCTTTGTTGGATAAAAGAATCAGAGTACCCAGCCTGGAGGATTACTAATAATTGGGACATGGTACGTCACCTCTGGCAGGGAAGGAACTGGAACTGTGAAAGTGGTTGAGCAGTACCAGCTGGACTCAACACACAGCACTGGTTCTCAAACCCAAGTCCTTGAGAGCCACTCACATCAGAGCATACACACACACAAAAAACTATTTCTTTCTGAAACATAAACAGTGTTGGCCAAATCTATAAAAGCTATAGAAATGTGCTAAAAAAGTGAAATCACAATAAATTACAACAGAAATTAAGTCACAAATTTTTGTGCGAAACTAACCCTGCAGAGCAAAACAACAACAAAAATCAGAGAATAAAACAATTCATATATTATTATTATTATTCTGTAACAAAGTAAACATTGAAATTTAAGATTCTAAATTCTCACCCAGAAGCAAAAAACTGAACTTTAATTTTAAAAAAGTAATAATGCTAATTATTATTATTATTATTATTATTATTATTATTATTATTATTATTATTATTATTAACTGTCATGACTGTACTGAGCTAAAAAAACACACAATTAATTGTAACTGTGAATTTAATTGATTTTTACATTTTACATTTATGCAGCTAATTTGCATGAGGGGAAACACTAAAGTCACACAAACAAACTCAATATGCAAAGAAGCTTCTCTGAATCTAGATTCTGAGAAAAATGCAAAATCCTTCCTCACATCAGAACAAGGTCTCGTAAAAAGTCCCGATCCATTTGAACCCACTCAGAGCTCTGACAGCAGGCGCTTTAGAGCTCCTTCAGTATGTTCTCTGTGTTGTTTTCTCTTTGCTGGCAGATGCTGCAGTTAGCTGCTGCTGAACTAGATTATACCTCTCATGGACAGGGTATGCAGCTGCAGGGTGACTACTCTTTTGCTGGGTTCTTTCCTCTCCACTACACCACTGAACCCACTGATGGTCTCCCTGCTTTGGTTCCATGTGATCAGTAAGTGTGTTTTATTCTAACATTCTAGTCCCAGTGAAGATAAAGGTCTACAAAAGTTATGTTTTGAAGCCAAACTTTTTTTTTTTCTTACTAATTATGTTTTACATGTGACATTTTTTAGAGGCAGGCCCAACAAACATGCATTTCATTTGATGCAAGCCATGAGATTTGCAGTGGATGAAATCAACAGCGACACCGGTCCACAGCCTCTTCTACCTGGAGTGAAACTCGGCTACCAGATGTACGACATCTGCTCTAACCCAGCCAGTGTTCTGGCCTCATTGGACGTACTGGAGCAACAGAATTCCAGTAACACTCAAAAAGTAGTCGGTGTAATTGGGCCGGACAGCAGCAGTAATACTTTTACCCCCGCTGCTCTGCTGGGGGCCTATCTTATTCCAGAGGTAGGAGACTCAAAAACTAAATCACTAGACATGTTAGACTGGCTTAAAAAGAAATAATAATTATTTAAAGAACACAACTGCTGTGTGTCTTATACATTGTATTCATAATTTATTTGACAATGTTCTATTTATCTTGAAATCGATGTAGTTGTTTAGATTTTTCAGTTTTTTAAAGGCATTTCTAAAACTCAAACTCTTTCCTCACTGCAGATTTCATATGAAGCATCAAGTCAAACGCTAAGCAACAGGTTCCTTTATCCGTCGTTCTTCAGAACAATTCCTAGTGACAAGAACCAGGTGGCAGCTATGATCCAGCTCCTGCTTCGGTTCGACTGGATGTGGATCGCTCTGTTGGGCAGTGACAATGACTACGGCCTGCAGGGCATGCAGAGCCTATTGGAGCAAGCGCCTAACTTTGGCATCTGCATCCCCTACCAGGGGGTCATCCCCTCAGCCTCTAACACAGTCCAGACCATGAGGAACATGGTGAAAAACCTCATAGATTCCAAAGTGAACACCATTGTGGTGTTTTCCAGTAAGACAATATTTTCTAGGTTTGTTCCATTTATCCTGGAGAGGAAGATAACAGATAAGGTTTGGATTGGGACTGAGGACTGGTCACCTTCTACTCTCATATCAGGGATTCCTGGGGTCCAGACCATCGGCACTGTGATTGGAGTGTCCGTTAAGGATGATGTCATTCCTGGTTTTGAGGATTTTGAGAAAAAGGTAGTTGGGACTTCAGTGCAGCACATCAATGAAGACCCTAATGTCTCCAGGAACAGCAGCAATGACTGTCTGCAGAGCTCAGACTTATACAGCCTCGCCAGAAATAACTTCACCATGGATCAGTATGACGCCACTTCTTCCTTCAACGTCTATAAGTCAGTTTATGCTTTGGCTCATGCTCTGCATGAAGCACTTGGCTGTGATGCTGGAGAGTGCAGAAATATAAGTTTGGATCCATATGAGGTAAGGTGATGTTAGCTTGAGCTTTAACCCATTATTTCATGAGCTGATTTCTTTCTTAAACTCTCCATCAGCTTCTGCCGCTGCTCAGTCAGGTTCGATTTTCTCTGGACAACTCTTCTGTGTACTTCGATGCAAACGGTGACTCCCCCACAGGTTATGATATTGTCTCTTGGGTTTGGAAAGGGACACAGTGGTCTCTCAGAGTGGTGGGCTCCTTCACACCGGACCCTATTGCCCTCATAGTGAATCCTGATCTAATCCAGTGGCACGGCAGAGATGAAGCTAAATCAGTAAGACCAACAGAAAATCTCCTGTTTTTGTTGACATTAGGTAAAATACAGGTAGTCAGTAGTTTTCACTTTCCTTAGTTGTTTTGTGCTGGCTAGATTTGATGGTATTCATAACTAAACTGTTTTTACCATCCCTCTGTAGATACCTCAGTCCTTCTGCTCTCCACCCTGTCCAAAAGGTTCCAAGAAGCTGCTGACAGGACAGCATGCCTGCTGCTTTGACTGCGAGGCCTGTCCTGATGCCACTTTCCTCAATATCAGTGGTAACACCCCCCAATAGACCCCACAGCTTCAGAGAAACATTCAGAAGGATTAAAGTCTTCTGTTCTCTCCTATCAAAAATGAGACATCAGATAAACCAGGTCACAGATTTTTGCAGCAAATGTGGTGCAGACATGTGACGGAGGGTTTGATGAGAAAAGTCATTCAAAAACAAGCTTTAATAGCACAACAAAGAGAACCAAAGAGGCTGAAAGAATTTAAAGTTTCACACCAAAAATAAATAATGGAGAATAAATAATTGAGAACTGAAGACAGATCCTTTATGGTTTCCAAAATATTTAAATCAAGTTGTTTCCTTTGCAGAAAAAAAAACTAAAGCATGACTTTATTTAAGGTATCAGAGGAAAAAAAGGCATGTTAAAGATATTTAAAAAAAATAAGTTGTGTAACTTTAAAATTAGCACATATGTTTATTGAGACACTAATTCATATAATCAAAATGATAGACAACTAGAAATAATACAATTCTTGATTGGTTGGTTGGTTGGTTGGCCAAGTGAATTTACCTTTTAGTCTTGGTCAGAAATCTTATTAAACAGTTAATATTAGTTAATAAAGACTAGGATGCTTCAAATCTTTTGGTTTCTATTACAATCTATAAACTGACGGTTTAATTTCAGGAAAAACTTTCATTTTATTTTATTTTTATAAGGTTGTTGATGATTTTCTAATGAATTCAGCTATAAGAGATGTTCAGCTTCCATTCAGCACAAAGTAAAAAGTAAATTAAATCTGCTTTCCTCCAATGATCAGAGTTGATTTGTGCAAAATGCATATTATTTAGAACACATTAAAAGATACATATTTTATTTCCGTATTAAAACTCACAAAATTAATAACTAATTTGTTTATGGAAGTGCTTTTAACATAAACCTTTGACCTGTCATGTCTCACCTCAATTTCTCCAGAACTGATGTTTGTGAGGATGCCCAGCAGGTGGCGCATTGGACTCAGGTTCTGGATTCTGGATTTTTGGTCAAACACTGAATTTGCTGTTTGAGCAAAAATAATAATCTTGAGCAACATTTTTAAAAACACTAGATCTACTGCCAGACTTTTAACAGATGTGACTCAATACTCAGCAGTTTTTGATTCAATAAAGATTCCAGTTGTTGTTGTTGTTTTCTGTTACAGATTTTAAGTTGTGTGTTGTTTCTTCTTTGTTTTTTTTAGAACCGACTAAATGCCAGCCGTGTCCTCCGGAGCAGTGGGCTCCCCCGAGCAGCGAACAGTGTCTGAACAGGACTGTCCTGCTGCTGGAATGGAACAACCCTCTCTCCATTGCTCTTCTCTTCTTTTTGGTCTCCTGCCTCCTCTTGACTTCCAGCACTGCACTAATCCTCCTGCTCAACCTGAACACACCAGTAGCCAAGTCTGCTGGAGGCCGGACCTGCCTCCTGATGCTGGCAGCCCTGACCGTTGCTGCCTTGAGCACCATGTGCCACTTTGGCCATCCCACTCCACTGGCCTGCATCCTCAAGCAGCCTCTTTTCAGCATCAGCTTCTCTGTGTGCCTGGCCTGCATCACTGTGCGTGCCCTTCAGGTCGTCTGCATCTTTAAATTTTCATCCAAGCTGCCACCAGCTTATGACAGGTGGATGAAAAAAAGTGGTCCTGAAATCACCATCTTTCTGGTGTCTGTCACCGTCCTGCTCATTTCTGTGCTCCGTGTATCCCTGGACACTCCCCAGACCTCTCGGGATCTTGACTTCTACCCTGATAAAATTGTGCTAGAGTGCAGCAAAACCCTCTCGATCGGCTCAATCATTGAACTCGCGTGCGTATCGACACTCAGCGTCCTCTGCTTTTCTTTCAGCTACATGGGTAAGGACCTGCCAGCCAACTACAACGAAGCCAAGTGCATCACCTTCAGCCTGATGGTGTACATGATCTCCTGGATCAGCTTCTTCACCCTCTACCTCATCAGCAGAGAAACCTTCACCATGGCTGCTCAGGTGTTCGCCACACTCTTCAGCGTTCTGGCCTTCCTGGCTGGATACTTCTTTCCTAAAGTGTACATCATTGTCTTCAAGCCAAAAATGAACACCACTGCACATTTTCAGAACTGCATCCAAATGTACACCATGAACAGATAACAGAAGGTTTATGAGAACCTTTGCCACAACACTGTAGTCTAAATACACATGTATCGGTAAAATGATTATAAATCATTGAGATAATGTTTGAGAGTAAATTAATAAAACATGTCCTTAGAATGTGTGGAATCCAGTTGTTCTTTTGCCATAAAGTGTTTAGGGCAATTGGAAACTGTGGAAATTCTTTTAACAGGATGAAACCTCCAGCAGAACCAGAACTGGGCTCAGAATGGGAATCTGACTGTCTGAGAGGACAGGAAAGAGACAAACACAGAAGGGTTGGACCAGTCGTAAAGCTAGCAGAGTGAGGACATGCGGTCCATTTGTCCTCCAGCAGTCTAACCCATAGCAGCTCACCTAAGAAGCCAAGAGAACCCCAGATAACCCAAATCAAAAGTTTGAGTCTTAAAAGTAGACAGGTCTGCCTCATGGATGGAAAAGCTGCTTCCACCAGAGGAGCAGCTCTGCCTCCATTCTACTTTTACAAACTCTATAAACCAAACCTGCTGTCTGAGATCAAAGTGCTCTGTTGGGGACACCTGAAAATATAAGATCTTTAACAAAAGATGGGAAGTAAAATAAATTCAATTCTGGATCTTAGCTGATGAAGTGATGCTAAAATTGGAGAAATATGATCCCTCCTCCTAAATCTCGACAGAACTTGTGCAGCAGCATTTTGGATCAGCTGGAGGCCTCTAACAGGATTTTAAAAAACGCTCTGATATTCAAAGATTGCAATAGCCAAGTCTGAAATACATTAATAAATGCATGGACTAGTTGTACTGCACCATTTTAGGTCAGGATGTTCCTATAATTTGTTCTTAATTTTAGCAATATTGCACAGGTGGAAGAACGCAGTAGAACTTTCAATCTTGTGGGGGTTTTTTCAGTTTAGTCAAAATGCTTTTTTAAAAACAAATGTCTGGAGCAGTGAGAATTTAGTCCTGTCCTCTGCCAGGTCTGGTGGATAAAGTACAACGTTGAAGTGAAAATAAAGAGAAACGTCTTTGTTTAACCACAGAAAGTCACCTAAAATGGACCATAGTGTTTTTTATGGGTGATAAAAATGAAAAACGCATAAATATTCCAATTATTTGTTCTAATTTATGGTCAAATGACTGTAATGATCTTTTTAAGGTATTAAAATCAACATCAGAATCCATGCATTACTTTTAGGGGCTGTAAGTATTAGTGTACGCTGTAGTTTATTATTTCTTTTTAACTTCATTCAAAGAGAGTGAACAAAAACACCTCCTGATTCTAAAAAAACAAACAATTTCTTTTAGGAAAACAATTCCATTCTCTCAGACTGATAAATGTTTATATAATAATAAGTGACTATTTGTGGTCTATAAAGATCTTTTTATTTTCTTATGAACAAGAAATATGTTTTCACTGATTCTGTGACAAGTGGCAGCAAAAAACTAAGTCTGTGAGCGGCAGCATGATGTAACACTTCATACCAAATAAATACCCAATTGGTATGTGTGTGTGTGTGTGTGTGTGTGCGTGCGTGCAGTTTGAGCGGGGAGATGAAAGGACCTTTTGTAAGTAGGAGGTCAGGACTATTGACCAGTAGATGTGTGAGTAAAGTCCGAGCCTGGCTTTCCCACAGTCTGCCTGTCCGCTCTCAGCCCCTCCATCAGCAATCGAAGTGTGCCATGGCTGAACAGGCAGGAGTTTTATTGTCAGAGCTCAAAGAAACACAGCGAGGCGCTGTGGAGTTCAACAATCTGATTTCACATTTGATTTTAAAAACCCTGAAATCACAGAATGTTGTAAATTTGCAGAAACTTTTTAAATCTTGTGAAACTTCCACAATACATTTGCATGTAAAAAAAAAAAAAAAAAAAGACAAGATTTTCCTCTAGTTTAACTCAAATCTGTTGTATTTGTTTTCCACCTGTTGACTGGCTGTTGAACTTTGCGTGCTAATCACTGACATTAGAACATTTATAAAAGGGATTTTAGGATGCAAATATTTTTTGGCGCTGTCAGTTAAAGCTTTAATGATATTCTTCATTTGAGGCCCTGCTTAATTTTTCCCTGGAGACACATCACTGTTCCCCTGCAGAGCGAGATAAGCAACAGCTCCTGATGAGAGCTGGACAGCACATCACTCAGTCTGGTGTTTTAAGATAAAAACTGATTTATCTCTGCTCTCCACCTTCACCTTTGATCTGATACAATTCCCAGCTCGGCCTCAGCCACATGGCTTTGTCACGTTAATATTTCACTATAAAACGAAGAGCAGTTCCTGCAGGAACATCAGAGTAGACATCCTGAAGAAGCTTCTCACTCCTCCTGCAGACTGATGTCCACGACCCAGAAATCACCTGTTCACCAGGATGTGTGAGGATGAGGAGGTCAGAGTAAACGCTACAGGTGACTCTGACTTTTATTTGATGTTTGTTTATTACTGACATGAATCAGGAGTTTACCTGACTCTCTGCAGGGCCTCCAGCAGCAGGAACAGAGAGGCTGCAGCTCCTCCTCCATCCGCTCCAACCCTCTGACTGATCACCCAGCAGGACAGCAGCAGCAGAGGCCCTGGGTGGAGGCCTCAGCCTCTCAGACCTGAGGGGACCTGTTAACTCCCTCACTATGTAGGAAATTAATTTCCATCCAGTGTGTCACTGAGTTTTATTGTTTCATCATACTGATGAGATGATTTGTAACAGATATTCTAACCTGAAACATGTACATTTTATGTATATTCAGGCCTCATAATGAGTTTTTTGTCATTTAGGTAACTAAAGACAAGTATTAATCCTGGCCTCCAGGTTAACGATTTACTGAACGTTTGTTGTAATGAAACAGTCTGTGATTGTTAAACCTTTGGATGCACAATGGTCAGCAGACTGGCCTGACCTGAATCCCATGGGGTTCAGGTCAAGAGGAAGTTGAGAGACACCAGATGACCTGAAGGCTGCTATCAAAGCAGCCCATTATTCCACCTCAGCAGTGCCACAGACTGATCGCCGCCAGGCCACATTGATGCAGAAATTCAAGCAGCTAAATATTGCGTGCATAGAAATAAACTGATATAAACAGCCTGATATTTCTGTTTAAAATATTTTTATTGATCTTATGTCATATTCTAGTTTTTGAGACATAATTTTTGACTTTTATTATCTGTCAGCCATAATTATCAAAATGACCGGAAATAAAGGTTTAAAATATTTCACTCAATGTCTAATGAGTCTATATATTGTGAGTTTTACTTTCTGAATGAGTGACAACAAATATTGAACTTATCTGACTAAAGATTGAAGCTATACCTTTCATGTGTCGTTCCAGTTGTAGCTCTTACCTAAAATACTTTCTTTTCTAATATGTTTATCTGTAAATATTTATTTGATGTTTAAAAAAACACCATGATTGTGTGTGTGCAAGCCTTTTTTATAATCTTAATTTCTGTATGATCACAGGAAAATTAAAATAAAAAATTACACTATCAGAAATAGGTCAGTGTGTGTGGTTTTAGCAGGTCACAAAATTAGTAGTTATTATTTGAATAAACATTTTGATTTGTGTCTTTGTATGTATTGCGTGGAAATATATATTCCCTTATATTTAAAAAATCATGAACTTTTTCCAAAATCAAGACAAAGGACCTTAAAGTAGATGATTATTTTTTAATAATTGATTCTTTCATAATTGTCCAACAAGCTTTACAAATTAAAGAACCCAAACCTGCAGAGAACAATAACATCAACATATAGGAACAATGTGATTATTTACATTCTCTTGTGTCCGAACAAAGACACAGAAATCATTTTTATACATTTGCATTTGGCATAGATCATTAAAATAGGGAAGAAATATTCTCAACAACAGCTGTCAGTAAAAAGACATCAAGCAGTCACACAATAAACTCCATCGGAGTAAACAGTCACATAAACTAACAAAACCACCATCACTCAAAATGAGTCTCCAGCTTTAAACAGAAACAAAACAAAACCAGTCAAAGCAGGATACACTTTAACAAGTGAGAGCACATTGTTACTTGTCCATCAATGTGATGAGACAATAAGGAAACCCACACCAAAGAGCAGGCTGGAAATGTTTCCTACACAGTGAGGGAGTCACCAGGTCCCCTCAGGTCTCAGTCTCTACCAGGGCCTCCACACAGGGCCTCTGCTGCTGCTGCTGCTGCTGCTGCTGCCCTGATCTGCACTGGGTCTGAGGGTGGAGCTGCTGCCTCTCTGGTTCTGATGGAGTGTCTGGTCCTGACAGGCAGCAGAAGTATCTGAGTTAGAACCAGCAGATAGAAAATCCCTCCAGCAGTGGTTGTAGCTCTGGCTGAAGTCGCTGTGACAGAGACCGGACTGCAGCTGCTGTCTCAGGAAGCTCACCGTCATCTCCAGGATGTCAGCCTTCTCCAGCTTGGAGTTGGGCTCCTGCTTCTGGAACTCCTTCTCCAGGATGACCTTGAGCTGCTCGATGCAGCTGTTGATGCGATCCCTGCGCATTTTCTCCACAATAGGCTTCCTTAACTGAAAAGAACCAGAAAGGTTAGATGATTCATTAAAACAGATGTCCAAGTGGCACAAGTTGTTTATTTAAAAAGTCACTAAACCCTGTTTGTCCTCACCTTGATGTTGTCTTTCTCAGACATCCTGATGTGGTGAACAGAGGAGAAGCTGTTGGAGCAGGGCGACATGTCTGTCTCTAGACAACACCATCCGCTCTGATGTCTCTGGAGGGGCCGCTTCTCATTTTATACTCCCTGATTAGCATAACAAAGCCATGTGGCTCAGGCCGAGCTGGGGTTCCCACACTCAGACCAGTGGGACTCCCAGTACAATAAAGGACACATCAATAAATCAGAGAGAATGTACGCCTGGTTTCCCAAGATAAGCAACAGGTAATTATACCAAGATCAAGGGGTCATCTAGGAGCTTCAGGTCAAAGCTAGATGTTTCTTTGGACTCTAAATGGCACAGAAATTAAACCTCTTACATAAAAAAAAAGGGATTCAAATATGTCACAGCTGTACAACAATGTGAGATTACTGCATTTTGCAGCTTTAGAAATAGAAACATGATTTTCAAACAGAATGATGTTGGTGTAGATTCTCAATCGTCCTGGACATGATAAATCCTGTAGTTTGTTTTTGTATAAAGGACATTTAGACTTCTTCTGTCTTTTGAACATGTTTTGCTTCTCGTTTAAAGAGGTTTCTCAATTGGAAAATTAAATGAAATTAAAAAAAAAGTCTAAAAGATTTAGGTACAGACAGTATAATATTAATAAAACAAGAAAATAAATTGAAAACAGCAGATAAGATGTCTTATTTCCCTAAGAGGTTGATTACTGTAAGATCATGGCTCAAAAAGTTTGTTTCTTTCCCTTTTAGAAAAAGTTTATATCAGTTTATAATAGTCGTGTTGTTTAATCAGAGTTCTGTCTGCACAGGTAACCACAAGCTCCTGTCTGACTTTGGCCTGAGGGTCTGCAAACCCAAATGATCTGTGTCAAATTAGAGTCAAGTTAATGACAAGAAGAGCGGTCCAGCGGCGTGCCTGAGAGGGCCTCCATCACCGCCCCGACCCAGATGTGAGCTCGGCCTTGTGGATGTGGTGTGAGTAGCCAGTCTACTCCGTTTCCCACCAGCCCACAACATCAGGATGAATGAGCTACAAAAGCAGAGCTCCTTCGGGAATGTTAATTGATCTTCTGCTGCAGGACAAACAGAAACTTTGTGTCTCGATCCATCTGGGAAATATCTATTCCACAGAGGACTCAGTGTGCCTTCAGCAGTCCATCTACAATGGTGTCAAATTAAAAGAAATGTCTGCAACAACTAAGAAAAAATGGAGGAGAGGCAGACTCTGGACTGGAGCTACATTTCATTAGATGATTAGGTTTATGCTACTGAGTCATTAAATCATCCACAGAGGCCTGAAAACTCTGTTATCTGAAATGTGAAAAAGGAAATTTTGCAAAAATGAAACATGTGTTTAAATCAGCTGTTAGGATCATTTTCATTCATCTAGATCAGTTTAAGAAACATGCAGTTTTGTCCTGATGTCATTTTAATACTTCATTTTCCTCTCTCTTCATACCTGACGTGTTTGTGTGAATTTATGCCCCCTCTGCTCTGTTTCTGGAGGTCTTTGTCTACAAGTGTGTGGGAAGATGAGTTTCCCTCCCACCTCCCCACCTCCTGCCTGAGAGCCCTGAATTCCTGCCATAAAATCCCGTTGGTCTCTGAGACCTGCGGCGGTGTGGAGCTGCTACCCATCAGCCATCTCTCTGTGAGTGTGGTATCTCTCGTTTCCCACACTCTGCGCCTATTCACTGGCCCCAACGTGGGGACAATAGAAGTGTGTCTTGTTACACATCACATTAGCTACGGTGTTTGATCTCCTGTTGAAGAGGAGAGGAGAGGAGGGGGGCTTCAGCCGGACCATCTGGCCCTGGCAAACTAGACCCTGAGAAAGTTTCTGGCACGCCACATTCTGCACAACTTCTGCACACAGGAATAGTTTGAAAGACTTTGGGAGCACTTGAGATAATTCAAACACTAGACGCCCAACCACAGCCAGAACAACACAGGGAACACCTGTTCACCAACAGTCAGGCAAGACAGGATGCTAATGATCCACAGGACTGGGCAAAAGTTTTAAACCACCTCTAGCTGACATTTACCTTCCAAGAAGTCAGACTTGTGGTCTTTTAAAAGTCGTATTGATTAATAGTTCTCCTGAAAAAGTTTGATTTCACTTTGGATCCCTTTTCACTTATTTCCAGTCTTGTTTTTCTTTCAAACCATGAAAGCATGTTGCAAAGTTAGCTGGACAGGAGGAGGACAAAATAAGCATCAGACATAAGAAACTAGATGAGCAGTATCCGACAGTTTCAAAGAAACGTGGACAAACAAATCCACAGCAAAGACCTGAAACTCTTTAGTTGATCATCTAGTTGGGGGTGAAACCCTCCTATGTGGGTCAGTAAACAGAAATGAATTACAGCTGAAAAATGCTCTGAAATGGATCATTAACATCAAATCTAAACATATGAATGGACAAAGGTATAATATGTTTGCATTTTTGTCTTTGTTCATGCAGCTTTTAATCAATATCTGTAATATTTGGGGTCACAAGTTGCTGTAGCTTTGTTTACCTTTATGTCAAGTTTTCAGCTGATTCTCTCTGAGTGGTCATCTTGTTGGTGTTCAACTCTTTTATGCATCAAACTTGATTATGGTATTTTAGGTATTTTTCATATAAGTGTAAGGCTGCTGACAACAAAGTGTCTAAAGATCCTATTTAAAATAGTTTCTTTGCCAAGTCGTCTAATATATTGACTCATTCCTTGATTTGGGTGCCGTTTATGTAAAAATGATTCAGTTACAACGAACTTTCCTATGATCAGGTACTGAGCAGAAACAGTAAAAATCAGCCACATTTTAGAGAAATAATAAGAAATGTTTTATTGTCTCACTACGGTTTGTCTAGCAGGAAGACTGTGAGCCTCTTCATGTATGAGCACAGATACTGGTAGTGACATTTATGTCTAGATAACTGTGCAGCTTCCTGTTAGTGTGATGATGTTCCAGGTAAGATGTCTGAATTCAGCTGCAGATTTTGTAGCAGGGATTTAAGGTGATTTTGTTTCCTCTGACAGGTCACAGATCCAGTGATTTCCACTCTGAACCTTTATGCACAGAGGGTTTCTCTAGTTTTCATTTGCTCTCATTTCCAGTAATGATTACATGTTCATGTTTTTTAAATGTGTTATTGGGAGTTTTAGTACCTTGTGTGACGTTATTAAGCAAAAACAAAAAAGCCATCATCCTTTATGTTTAAGAAACTTCACAACAAGTTTATTCATTTCACAATTTCAAAAGACAAACTTCTCAAGGAAGCAACACAATAGATTCTTTTAGAAAAGAGATTAAAAAGCCTTTATGAAAGGCATTCACAGGGAGATGAAAAACATGTTATGAACATCACAAAGGGACAAGAAATTCAGTAACTCATCCAAATGTTGGACAAATAAAGGCTACAAATCATTTTCATAAAGAATAATCCTAACAGGATTCACAGTGAAGGGGATCCATGGGATCCGTTCATGGCTCAGTTAGATTCATCAATAATAAGATGATTAAACACATCAGTGATACTCTGTATCAAAACTAAAAGTAAACACATCATTTAAACGATGTCTCAGGAACTTAACTCATTTAAAACCAATGTGGTTAATATCATCAGGAGATCTTTGCATAGAAAACAAAACGTAGGGATTAGTTTCCCACACAGGAACAGAGTGATCACTCTAAAATAGCATGCAGGCTTTATACACATGGTGTAAAGATTCAGTAAAACCTGAATATGTTCAGTCCTTTGTCAGAAACGCTGCTGCACAGAGCAGCACTCCAAACACCACAGACTCCATGAGTCTAACTTTCTGTCCATGACGTTCACAGACGTAGTTCTCTCTGAGGGAAGGTTTCCTCCATCCTTTCTACCAGGGTCTCCACAGAGCTCCGCTGCTCGGGTTCATGCCCTTACTGGAGCTGACCTGATGGAGAGGAGAGCCAGGAGGAGACGGGCTGCAGGGACTGAGGGTGCTCCTGCTGGATGCCTGCAGACCCTGGAAGTGGTTGAGGAGCAGCCTGTGGGCCTGAGAGTGGACCTCACAGCGGGACAGGAAGCTGACGGCCTCCTGGATGCAGTGGGAGTAACCGTCACCAGCTGTCATAAGGCCAGAGGTCAGGATGCTCTGCTGTCGCTGCTTCTGCTGCTGCCAGCTTCTCAGATAAGACACGGCCATCTCCAGGATGTCTGCCTTCTCCTGCTTGGAGTCCGGATGCTGTTTGAGGAACTCGGGACTCAGGAGGGACTTCAGCTGCTCGATGCTGGTGTTGATGCGGTCTCTGCGTAACTTCTCAACCATCGGCTTTCTCAGCTGAAGGGAAGGAACACAAAACCAGTTTAGTTAACTTGAATACTATTCCAGTTTCACTTTACATCAGAACAAATGAAGAGATCGTGACTTCATGGAATAGCAGTTTACCTTGTGAGCAGGAGTCAGGTGGTCCTTGCTTGCTTGTCCAACAACAGTGGGTGCCATTGCTGCAGAGTCAGAGCCTTTCTGCTTGGTTCCAGGAGCCAGTTGAGTCTGAGCTGCAGTCTCGGCTCCTGCCGTGTATTTATACACCCAAATCTCCATATGAATGTGTGAGTCTCAGGCTTGTTGGAGTTTCTCACAGTCCGTGGGCCAATGGGAGTGCTGGGAAGGGCTTTGGGGAACGCAGGGCTGCCACATGCTCAATGAAGTGTTTATAGCCATGGGGACAATGAGTGTGCCTCTGGGGAGCAGGTGGAAAAATAGACCACAAGAGAAAGAGCCTGAGGTGGAGGAGGAGGGGGTGGACGGTGGAGGGGCTGAAGCTGGGAGAATGGCCCTGTGCTTGTGTTGATATGGGAAAGTGGTGACCCCAGAGGGAAGCACGCCGTGGTCTCATGTCATCTCCACCGCCACGTAATTGAAGACAAAGTGCCTCCGCTACCAGGCACACGTGGGTGTTGCAGAGGGGCCAAGTACAAGAAAAGACCAACACACAGCCACTTCCACCTGTTTGAAGCGGCAGACTTCCCGCGTGCTGCTGAGCAACAGTTGAGGCGCCTCAGAAATGGAAAGAAAAAGTTTCTCTGCAGGTTTTGGAGCCAGAATCAAATCCGATGGTTAAAAAAGGAGCATGCGTGCAGAGTATTAACACGGTGTCTTTTTAGTTTTAAACCTCAAATAAAAAATGTATTTAGAAAGAAAAGGTTATTTTCATTACCTTGCTTATATTACAGATGATGTCACTTTTAAACTCTGATCTTCCTTTAAATGTGTTAAGCAGAAATCTTTTAAAGAAAATGTAAAAAGCTTTAAACTTTAACTTAATGTTTCATATTTAAAAAGCCTTGTTTTTGTCTAAACTGAGCCATCTTTTTGCCAAGCAACTTTTAAGTGTTTTGTTTTCTTAAGGAGTTTCCATTAGGATTTAAAACACATCACAGCCCAGTAAATTCACACAAACCCCCAGATAAAGGACTTCAGTGTGTAACACACTGCTTGGATCACTAGAATTTGTCAAACGGATTATAGGTTTAAACTTCTGCACAGGGCTGTAGGTCTGTAAGAGGTAAGGAGACATTTAATTTGGTTTCTTAAAACTGAATCAACTGGATTAGAGCTTTTTTTCTGAAACACAAAGTCCTTTTGTCCTTCTGTATTGTCTCACCATGAAGGTTTTTATATATTTTCAAGATCTGAACCTGGATTTGGGCAGAACAAAAATAAAGTTATGTAATATAAAAGAATGTTCTGTTTCTATTTATTAGCTTTTATTCACCATCTTCCTGTAAAATATTAAACCAAATTTGAATGGCCAAGTTTGAACTTGTATAAAAGTCCCCAACTGAGCGCTGATTAGTTTATTCGTGGTTCCTAAAGCAGTCGGATGCAGGTCAAGAGTTTGAGCTCAGAGGGTTCAGCATCTTCTCACACTGAAATATCCTGTTTGAAATGTTCATTTTTAATGAAACTCATGGAAAAGATTCATGTATTTTGGGACTCTTTAAGACGATTTCTTGACATATTATGTGTCGTCTTTTTTTATATTTGTGGTTTTACTTCAGTTTTGTTTTCTTTTGTTTTTATAGATCCTATCCATTCACCAATCAATCATAGTTAACTTTTCCCCTAAGCTGGTCAGAGGTGGATTCTTAAACTTTAATGTTGGCCTTTGATTCAGAGGACTTTAAAAATATTAATTTACTGAAAAAATATTGTTTGTTAGAAGATAAGTATGTTTTTACACTCACAGTACATGTTGACACATCAGATAAACTCTAATCATACAAACACAGACTCATTCACTTGCCACACACACACACACAGACAGTGCTGGCTGAGCTGCCTGCTGCTGGCCACGTCTCAGTCACACGCTCCCTTCCTGCCTGTGTGGAACGTGGGAGCTGCTGCGGTCCCAGGCTTCCCACACTTCAGTGTTAATGACTCAGAGGCAGGCTGCACAAAGGAAGTGTGCCCCGCTGAACAAAAACCAAGTTGACCAATTCACCCCCCTTCCTCCACCACCTCCTAAACACACACACACACACACACACTCCCAGAAAGGTCGGGTTGTCAACAGAGCTTCCAGGCACACCATCTGGATGGATTGTGATGCTTTTGTCTGCCAATGGGGCATGGGAGACGCTCACCATGAGAACCGGAGAGGCTGAAATAGAGACGCAAAGTTAAATGAGGAGAATAGAGAAACGTGTGAATGAGTGTGGAGGGTGGGAAACTTCCGAGCTGGTTTGATGGGGTTGGATTTCAAAATATGTCTGGAAAATTCTTTTTTATTTTTTATTAAAGATACTGGTATGAATGAATGAATGGTGAATTTTGGGGAGTGATGTTTTAAGGAAAAGTGGTGGCACAGAAAATAACTTTTGTCCACAGCGAAAACATTAAATTCCTCCAATTAGAGAAACTTGCAGTAAAATGTTCATCAGGCAGATGTTTCTCCTCCATGTTCCCACCACATATCACACCCCATCAGTACAATAAAAAGGACACCTCTCTCATTGAGCCATCATCTGAGCAACAAGAGGTTGGACAAGAACCCCTCCCACCTGTTTGTTTAGGTTGTGAGTTCATTCACATTCTATTGTCACAACACTGTTCTGTGATTGGCCCAACACTGTGAGAACCAGCATACCATCAAATCAATGGGAAAGTTGGTATTAGTATTTAAACAAGGAGGGTTCTGGTGGGTTAATCCTCCTGTAACCATACAGGTCTGGTTAGGGGGACAGCGTCAGACTGAGCATTCATCATGAGGAATCAGTGCATGACGTAAGTTAAAATTATTATTTTTTAAATTCAAAATGCTCTACTCACAGCTGATTTTTAATGCATCTTTCTCTTTTGTGTTAATTTTTTTCCTCAGCATGTGTAAGATGAGCATTTTGGGGAGGAAGTGCACAGACAAAGCAGGGAGGCTCTGCTCCACGGTGGAAAGCCAACTCAGCTCTGGGATGACCAGCTCAGACGTGTGGGACAAGACGTTGTCCTTGTTCACTGTGAAGAGAGCCTTCATTTCCCTTAACGGCTACACCAAATCGTCCAGGGAGGCCATAAGACTCCTGTCCTGTCCTGCTGAGGACGTGGTGCCGCTGTGCTGCCAGTAACACCTGGACAGATTACACAAACTGAGATGAAACGTGCAAATATTCACAGAGGTGATGCTTCAACTACAAGTTATTTGAGGCCTTAACTTTTTTGGATGGGGAGAAATCTTTTTCGCGCTTTAAATGTGCATGTAGTTATCGCAGTACAACTAAACTAGACCACGGTTAAATGAATTTTAAACTTTGACAAAAATCAAAGACTAAAGTTTTGCTGAACTGAAAGTCATATTCCTTTGTATGAAAGGTTATTCTTTATGCCAATGCATACCAGAAGTTAATGTTTTAAGACATTGTGATGGTAAATGTCTCACTGAAAGCCAAAAAAGTGCAATATGAGCTTTCATTTGCAATTTCAAATAAAGGATTTCTTATTTTAAACTTTGTTTGAAGTAGATTTTTTTTACACCAGTATTTATTAAACCACTTTTAAATATAAAATATGCTTAGCTGTAGATTTTGAGGAACCGCAGGAATTCTGATCTAGATCGCCCTCTAGTGGCAGTTCCAGAAAGATTTGCATCAAAATTTGCTGCTGTTAAAATTCCACAAATAAAAAGATTTTTTTCTTCTTCAAAGAACATAAAGTGACATGTGTCTGATCGAAACCACAGCAGAAAACAATGTGCTCTATGGGTAAATGTAATGGAGAATTTATGTGCCGTTCAGGCTCTGGCTCCCAGACTGTCTCTGCAACACTGTGGAGGTTTTCAAAAAACATCTGAAAACTCACCTTTTCATCCAAGCATTCCCTCACTGAACATGTATATATATATATATAGATGAGACTTTGTTTATACTCATGATTTTGTTTATACTTCATGTTTTGACTGTGTATATATCTTTGATCCTGCTTACATTTTGTCCCTGCTGTATTTTTTTACTCATGTGTTCTGAAATGTTTGCTTCTACCTCTGCTGTACAGCGCCTTGTGATCTTTATCTATGAAAGGCACTTTAAAAATAAACTTTACTTACTATGTGCAAACATCAGTCTGTTCAGACTGTTAATACAGCTTTATTATCAGGAATAATACAGCTTAATTATCTTTGTGATTTTTATCTTGAGAGGCGCTCTATAAATAAAAGTTTACTTACTTACCGGTACTAATTAAGCACTGTAGGAATGGGAAACAAGCTAATCAATGATATACTGGGGGAATGTGCGTTATTAGTTCAACTTTAAATCAAAAACAAAGAGGAGTTGATCAATTAGTTCATGAAACTTTGCTTTTATAAATTGTCCTGGAAAAAGACGTGTGTTGTCAGAACAGGAGTAAATCTAAAGTGAATAAAGTATAAAAAGGCCAGAGGAGAAAGAAAACGCATTACAAAAAAAGACTCAAAGAGGAAATAATTTAAGGATATAATGCAAGTCTGTTTTATTATTTTAGTCTGATAATCCATTGCAACAGATTGAGTCTTTTATAAGTTTACTTCAAAGGCATAGATTTATGGAATAAAATAAAGCAACACTTGATTTTTTTTTTATCCCATTCCACTTTTGAGGTTGATAAAACAAATCAAAATCGTACAAGTTTCTTTTTATCCGTCTGTCACTTAAATTCCAGTTAGGACTCGTGTTTAGACCAAATGGCAAAACCCAGAAGGACAGGAGCTTTGCAACGATGTGACAGGGAAACTTCTGTTTCAAACAAACAAACAAAACCAAAACCCTAACAAACAAACAAAAAAACCTAACAAAACAGGAACCCAAAACAAACTTAAAGCAAACAAACAAAAAGGAAAAAATAAAACCAAATGCCACTCCTGACCTGTGGTGAGTCAAATTCCAAAAACCTTTTATCTACTTTAACATTGCACCCTAATGTTGGAGGAGTTTAAAGCCAAAAAAAAAAAATCACCACCCTAAAACAGAATCCACAAGTTATTCCCATCAAATTTTCAACATGTGAATTAGAAAATGTTATTCGGTTAGCTGGTCAACAAACAAAAACAACTAAAAAAAATAAAATAAAAAAAAAACAGTTTCAGATTTCGTCATAGTTGAATTTTCAGTTGGGCTCTGACTTGCTAAAATAAACTGCTTCACGGCTGTTTGGTGTGAAAAGTAAATTCTGTTTTAAACGTGACTTTTCAAACCTTAAACAGCGATGTGTCATGATGATACAGAATGCTGCCAAAAGTGGATGACGTTTTATTAATAGACTACACTTAGATTTTGTTTAAGAGTAAGTTTTGAGATGTCATATGGGGTGGTAGTTGAGTAGGAAGCATGGTGTTTGCTAATTGTATGTGTTTCGTGTAAACAGCATCTTTTTTTTTTCTTCTTTTTTTTTTAAGTTGGTGGGTGTCAGAGGGGTGTGATTTGATGCTGAATCAGGGCAAAGAGTTCAACAAATCCTGCAGGAAGAGGTCTGGGTCTGGGATCTCAGAAAGAAGACCTGAAAATAAAGAAGAAATTCAGAATTTAACACTGAACATAAAGAACAAACTCCTGAAGCAGAAAATGAGTTCCAACTGAAAGGTAAAGAAATCTGTTCTGTTTTTTAAAATGATTTGTTATTTTGAGGAGCTTCCTAACTTTTGAGCTGTACTCTGATGAATCGAATGCGTGTATATACTGACCTACAACATCAAAAAACTCAGAAATGGACTCTGCTGGCATGAGTTCATCCTGGAAGGCCCTGAGCACGCGCTCTGAGGCCTCGTAGATGGGCATGTCGCTGTGACGGACATACTCTGCCAGTGAGAAGGACCAGCCCCCTTCTGTGTTGCTGGTGGGCACCTTCTGTATTTAAAATGAATGAAAACCATTTTGATTAATTACTCTGGCGGTCATACTGAAGCTCTAATCAGAATAAACATTCTGATCAATCCTGGTCTGATTTTTCAGGGTTATTTTTAAGTGTAGGCTAATTACCCTGAACATGTCGTAAACAAGATCCACCAGACCCCAGAAGAGAAGAGGAGACCGATAAACTGCATATTCCTTTGGCATTTTATCTGTGACTCTGACAATGAAGCAGAGGAAAACAATAAAAACGTGTTAATAATGTGAAAAAAGTACACAAAGATGAAGATCAGAAAGAGAGCTCACATCGTATCAACTTTAGTGACTCACTGTGTTTTACAACTGAGTTTCTGTTTGTTTGGTGTATGAACAAATGTTGGTTATGAATGCTTAATACAATAGAACCAACATGAATACTGGTTTTAACTCTGCACTACTGGAACAAGATAATCTGATATGGCTCATTTCTAACATAAAGATATAAAACAAATGCAACCTGTAGGAGCAAAATTCTCTTACTTGTTTGTTGAGACTGCAGAAACCTTGCGAGCATGTGCAGTGACCAGGAGCCTTCGCAGGAAGTATAAACGTGAACTCCTCCATCGTTCAGGTGGCATTATGTGCATGGCCAAGATGGTGAAATAATGTGGTCCTTCAACCTCATAGGAGGTTTCCACCCATTTCTCACATGGCTGCTCTTGGAAACTCTGCAGGTTCTTCTCTTCTCTGGATGTAGCTCTTGTACTACAGAAAGGGGAAAGTGGCAAAAATATGAAAGCAAAGTCAAACCAACTAAATTTCTAGCTGTGACTCTGACTTAATGTCTAATAAGTTTATTCTGTAGTAAAAGAGAACGTTTTAAAATGCATTTAAGTTAAAAATCACAAACAGCCACGTACGTGTTGAGTACGTAGAGCACCGTGTGGATGATGTAGGGAATGAGGTGGATGTTGCTTTCTCGGCCCCCGCCTCCTGAGTCTACACTGAATGACTGTTCTGTGGCAAAGCGGAAGAACAGCAGCTTGGTGTCGTGGATGTTGAGTTGGTACGTGGGTTCCCGCTGGCCTGTGCACTCCTGAAGATATGTGTTGTGCCTGTGTGATGCGAAGTTATAGACCAGGAAAAAATTTACTTCAAACCGCAAAGAGAATCAACTTGTATGTGTGATCAAACATGCTATTACCTTGCTAAACATGTAGCAAAGGCTGATTCTGGCACATGTGGCCCCCACACAGGAAGCAGTCCATTGCACTTGGTGTTGGCGTTCTGAAGAGCAGCACTCTCCCACTCCTCTCTCCCACGAGCCAGCCTGATGCAAAAAAAAAAAAAACAATAAAAAAATAGGTGCTCACAAAAAAGCCTTTAAACATTAGCATGAAGGTACATGATGGAGTCAGAAGTTACCTGACAGCTGCCAGGTGGCAGTCATAGTGGACGATATTGAAATGTGACACAGTGCTGTAGCCCTGCTGCTTACGTGGCTTGTTTTCAAACTCCTCCAAGAAAACACGCTTTGTGAAAGTGTAAATACCCAAGACTTTGGTTGGCTAGAAAAACAAAAAATAAGGCAAAATGTTTAAATTTCTTCAAAGGGTTATAGAACTACTACCTCCAACACATTCATCTACAAGAAATAACATCGTTGACAGCTGAAGGTCCTGTTCATAGATTATGACTAAAGTAGCATCTTTTTCAATCATATAAACTACAAAACTCTGGTGACTGTAGCTTAATACAAAATTTTCCTGCTTTATTAAGTCCTCCAGATTCAGATCAAGAGTTCAAACACTGTCAGACCTACAGAGAATTCACCATGTAAAAACAAAAGATCCACTACTGGTCAAAGCTTCTGGAGTCCTACTCAATATCAGGATATTTTAATGGTGTGTGACTGTTTTAAATTCTAGCTAGAAGTCTTAAATGTAATCTAGGTTTATAATCACTGGTGTGCTACCTGGAACTTGTAACCCTCTCTACAGATACAGCAGGTCAGCCCCGGCTCTTCTATCAGCTCCTCCATTTGCTTCAAAAGTGAGGTCTTCGTAACCACTTGACCCTTCTCATTGGTCTGAAAGTTAAACACATCAAATAAATAAAAGAAAATCCTAACACAAGCTTGTGTAAATAAAAACAATGTGAAAATCTATACAATTGTATAGAAAAATATTTTAAAAGTTAGGAAATGAAAGACTACCGTCATGCCCAGAGTTCCCAGGGCTTTCTGCCTCATGGCCATAGCCATACGCTTCTTCTCAGCTCTGGTATCCCTACGAGCAGCTTCAATCTTCAAGTTGACGTCCCTGTGCTCCCGTAGGGCCTCCAGAAGGTTCTCTGCCAGAGTCCCGATGCCTTCGTCACTGGAAACCTGCTCCAGCTTGTGCAAGTTGGTTATTGAATCCGTGCCTATGAGCACCTAGAAAAAGACATCCAGTAAATAGATTTTATTGCAAAATAATTATTAATAGGAGTGCTGGATATACACTTTTGGCCTCGGACGGTTACCGTAATTTCCGGACTATAAGCCGCTACTTTTTTCACTTGCCATGGACCCTGCGGCTTTTACAATGGTGCGGCTTATCTGTGGGTTTTTTAACGGCCAGCAGGGGCGCACTATCAAGGAAACACCAGAGAAGAGGCGGGACAGTTCGTGCCAAATAAATAGAGCAACACAAAGCAACGAGAGCATAACAGAGTAGGAGAGCGAGACAGAGGAAGTATGGAAAACAAACGGAGAACTGCATATGATGCTGCTTTTAAGTTAAAGGCAATTGATCTGGCTGTGAAAGACGGAAATAGAGCTGCTGCGCGTACCCTTGGCATCAATGAGTCAATGGTGAGACGTTGGAGACGACAGCGTGAAGAACTGGGTCAATGCAAAAAGACCAAAAAATCCTTTAGAGGTAAGAAAAGCAGATGGCCAGAGCTTGAAAACTTTCTTGAAGACTGGGTGAACACGCAGAGAGCAGACGGCCGGGGTGTTTCCACCGTGCAGATCCGACTGAAAGCCAAAACAACCGCCAATGAAATGAATATTGAAGATTTTATTGGTGGACCATCATGGTGTCTCAGATTTATGAGACGAAAAGGACTGTCCATCAGGGCACGGACGACTCTGTGTCAGCAACTCCCTCCAGACCACGAGGAGAAAATAGCGAACTTCCGCGAATTTACACAGAAAAAGATGAATGAACATTCCATCGGACCGGACGAGATCATCAACATGGATGAAGTGCCTCTGTCCTTTGACCTGCCTCTTACAAGGACTGTAAACAAGAAAGGTGAATCGTCCATCACACTGAGAACAACCGGCCACGAGAACAAATTTCACTTGTGTTCTGGGCTGCACCGCATCTGGAGTAAAGCTTCCACCGATGGTGATTTTTAAAAGGATCACTATGCCAAAAGAAAAATTCCCAAAAGACATCTTGGTAAAAGTCAACCAGAAAGGGTGGATGATGGAAAACATAATGAAGGAATGGCTAAATGAGTGCTACGTCAAGCGACCTGGCGGATTTTTTCACCAAAAAAAGCGTTGCTCGTTCTGGACAGCATGAGGGCTCATATAACGGATTCGGTGAAAGCAGCCATCAAGAGCACAAACTCTATTCCAGCTGTGATTCCTGGGGGCACAACGAAGCATTTGCAGCCACTGGACATTAGTGTGAATCGTGCTTTTAAAGTGGCACTCCGAGTTCAGTGGGAGGCATGGATGACCAGCGGCGAGAAATCGTTCACCAAAACTGGTCGCATGCGAAGAGCAACCTTAGCTCAAGTCTGCCAGTGGATCCTGACAGCATGGAAAAGTGTGAAAACATCCACGATCACCAACGGGTTTCGGAAAGCTGGACTGTTGCGTGACGGTGATGAAGAGGATGGCGCGACAGCTGAAGCCGTTCTTCTGAGGCTGTTCGATTCAGACACCGAGGAAGAGGAGTTCGTTGGTTTTGAAGGAGAAAGAGTGGCTGACGAGTCCATTCTGGGTCTGTTTGTTTCAGACACTGACGACGAGGACTTTGGGGGTTTTAGTACAGACTAAAACGATGACACGGGACTGATCTTTCTGGTTATTTTGATAAAATAAACGGCAGCGTTACTGCACATTTAGAGCTGTGTTGGCAGTTTTCAGAAAAGATGCTGGTTATTTTGTTAAAAAGAAAACTAATTTAGCCCTTTAACGTTATTGCCTTTTCAAGCGTTGCTTTGTTTTGTTATATACTGCGCTACTACGGTAGGCCGACTGCAGGACCTGCGCTGGGAGCGCATTGTTTTATTTTTACACGCATAAATGTGTTTCATCAGGTCAAAGATGTGAAAGTTTGTTTGATTGATTGATTAAAAGATTTTTTGTTGTTTTTTAAATGTTAATAAACGGGACGCTTTGCGTTCCCAAACAGTCATCTCTGTCCCGAGTGGTTGACTTTTTTCCCTCCTGTCATTTTGACTGACAGGATTTTAAAAAATCCGGTCATAATCTATTTTTATCCATCACTTATTAATTAAAAAATTATAATAATTACATTTTCAGTAGCATTATTTCATTACTTTTGTATATTATTCTAATTGTTTCTAATCTTTTCATCCTCCACTGACTGTCGCGGTTTGGAGAACCTGTTTAGAAGCTGCAGATCGCTCTGTTCCAATTATTTGATTGATCTAACACTGGACCCATGAGCACATAAATCCATAGGATTACGGTAGACACTAAATTAGTCGATCAGCCAGTCATCATATAGAAATTTCTAAAAACTTCGTTCGGAGTTGAGCGCAGCAGCAGGTGCAGCTCTGTGCGCTCCGCGGGACTCTGATTACAGAATATTAACGTTCCTTATGAGATCATGAGAGAGATGAGGGTTTCACATATTTTTCATTAAAATACTCAGGGGAAAACCTGGCGCTGCTGTTTAATGCGGACCTCCTCGCGGGTTAGTGTTTGGAGTCCAGTTCTATGTGCGCGCGGCTCGCGGAGCAGATTTTGCGTGTCAACAAGCCTCCACAGCCGCAGACCTGATCCGCTCAAATGCCCCTTTGCAATCCGGTGCTCAGCGTGCGATCAGATGCAGACTAACTACACTTTCTGTTGTAATGCGCTCTCGGACTAGCGTTCATAGGCTGTGGACGCTTGTTGACACGCAAAATCTGCTCTGCGAGCTGCGCGCACATAGAACTGGACTCCAAACGCCCACTAACCTACGAGGAGGTCCGCATTAAACATCAGCACCAGGTTTCCCCTGAGTATCTCAATGAAAATATGTGAACCCCTCATCTCTCTCATGATCTCATAATGAACGTTAATATTACACGGTAATCAGAGTCCCGCGGAGCGCACAGAGGATCACCTCACCTGCTGCTGCGCTGAGCTCGACTCCAAACGGAGTTTTTGGGAATTTCTATATGATGACTGGCTGATCGACTAATTTAGAGTCTAATTTTATGGATTTGTGTGCTAAATGGGCCCAGTGTTAGAGTAATAATGCTATTGAAAATGTAATAAGTGTAAAATTAATGTGACGGATAAAAATAGATTATGACTGGATTTTTTTTAACCCTGTGAGTCAAATAATAATAATAATAATAATAATAAATTTAACTTATATTGCACTTTATATTTTGCAATCTCAAAGTGCTACAGCGGAGAAGGTTAAAATAGCTGAGTCAACACTCATAAAACAAGTTTAAAAAAGTAAAAGGGGCGGCTACAGAATAAAACTAACAAAAAGCTTTTCTAAAAAGGTAGGTTTTCAGGTTCTGTTTAAAAGCATCCACAGTTTGTGGAGACCTTAAGTGGACAGGGAGGGAGTTCCACAACCTCGGAGCAGCAGAGGAAAAAGCCCGATCTCCCATGCTGCAGAGCTTGGTTCTGGGGGTTTGAAGCGTGTTCGCTTTTACGGAGCGAAGGATGCGTGTGGTCGGGGAAGTGAGGAGTTCCTTTAGGTAGTGGGGGGCTTGACCGTAAATGCACTGGTGGGAGAGGAGGCAGAGTTTGTATTCTATTCTAAGTGGGACAGGGAGCCAGTGAAGTGCTTTCAGAATGGGGGTGATGTGCTCATGCTTGCGCACCCTCATCAGGATCCTGGCAGCGCTGTTCTGGATGTACTGTAGTCTCTGGAGGTTCTTGCCAGAGATCCCGATGAGATGACTAAAAACTAAAAAGTCTAGCGCTACCTCTGGTTGCGCAATCATGTGCTTTTCACGAAAGATTACCCAATGGCGGTATAAGGGGGGTATGGGGGTGGTGGTCGCGCTGTTGACTACGTGCAGGATTACACAGACGTGAGTCGGGAGTAGTGATGGGACTAATGGTTCTTTGATGGGAGCCATTCATTGGTGAGCCGTTTTCCTACGTGTTTTCTTTGTTTTTGCAACATTCTGCAACTAATTAACACTGACAAGTGGTCTGTTCGAAACTGATGGCCCCGCCCTTTTGCACAGCTGCACCTTTGACAATGAAGGCAGTTTGACTTCTTTTGTTATCTTTAATGTTTCAACTCATCCTATTGAAAAACAGCCATTCACACCTCCAACGGATTCCTCACCCAAGTGGCAGCCAGACAACTGCTCTCCACACCTCTCCCTCCCCCCTCAGCCCCCCTGCTGCATTAGCATTAAAACACCCGCGGCTTATATTCCGGTGCGGCTTATGTGTGGACAAATCTGCAATTTCCCCCAAATTTAGCTGCTGCGGCTTATAATTAGGTGCGCTTTATAGTCCGGAAATTACGGTACTTTTAAGAATCAAGATATTATGTACCTGTGTTGGTGGATGCTGGGTAGCCAAACCACGTAGCAGTCGAAGAATGAATGGAAGTGCTGGTCTAGCAAGGAACTTCTTCCAGACATCTGCATCCAGACTGTAAAGAGTTCAGATGCAGAATAAAGTTTTAAAAATGATAAAAATATAAATATCTGTTTCAGAGCGTCGCTGTCCTTCAGAAATCCAAAGCTGAGCGTGACCTACTTCTTTGCATTTGGGATATGTTTCTTCATGTAGTCCAGTGCACTCTGTGTGATTCCTTTCTGGAGAATAAGATCTTTCAGCTGATGGCCGTTGCTATTATTTTTTATTCCGGCAGCGATTTTACAGAAGCAATCCAGAAACACTTTGTCATCTGCACTGTGCTCCTCATCGTACCTTAGAAATACAAAAACAAGTTAAAAGGTAACCTCAACACCCAAAACTGTACAAGTCTGATCAACTAGATGTGTTCATTTAACTTTAAGGGCTGGTTTTCATTAAAGATAATCTCAAAAATGGACGTGAGAGTGATGTTTACTTGTCAAAGTTGCAACACGGTTTGAAACGTTCCACCAAAATCTTCATCTTCTCCAGTTCACCAAAGGACAGGTACGGGACGATGCGCAGCAGACCCTGGAGTACGCTGGGGTTTGAGCGAACAAAAGGTGTGTTGATCTGGTCCAACAACATCACAAGCTGATCTTTGTCTCCTGTGAGCAGAAGGTTCCCCTGCAAAACACAGACCTCATTTTAAAATCAAACAACTGAAAACATCTTGTTCAAATTGTAAATATATAGGGGTTTTTTTTTTTTTTTCCATCTAAAAGCTAGAATTTATTTTATGCTCTTACCTTGTCTTCTGAGATCTCAGCATTGGCTTCATCCAGAATAATCTCCATGATGCTTAAAACCTGTTCTGCTATAGAAGCTCCACCACTGTCCTTACTCTCCTGTTCTGCTACTAAGGCCTGAAAAAACAAAATACAAAATTTAGCTTTTTATAGCCAGGTAAGAATAATTTAAAAAAAACAACTCTTAAAATCCCAAGAAATCCTAACTTGACTTTTTCTATCACAGTAATGTGATAGAAACCTGAAACCTACCAGGTTTAGAGTTCCCAGCATGACGTTGAGTGTGTTCATCTCTGGTCTGACTAGTTGCTGTCTATTGATTTTGACCTTCACACAGTAACTGAACAACTTGAGTAAAACCTGAAACGCAGAAACATTTTGGTCAACTCGGTTGTTTGAGAGTTAAATGTTCATGTTGCAGAAAAACATTCTTAGGGTTGAAAACTAAACAAGATAAATCTAAATGACATGATGTCAGTTTAAAAACTATTTAGCTAAACAGATGTGGCTTACAGTAAGCAGATGCCTTCCTTGTTTGAAGTCTTTGATTCCAGACAGACGGCTGAGCATACACTCCAGTCCCCCACACTGTGCCATGACTCCTGCCATCTTGTAAACTTCTTCATCATCTTCTTCTTCATCTGTAATCAAGTGAGATATATTTTCTGCTCTTAATGGTGACAAAAATTTGAACTTAAACCTTATTTATATTTCTAATTTGAGAGCAAAGACATAATCTAACTGGGTCAAAGTGATTGAAAACAATTGACTGAAATAAAGAAGTATGAACTCTGACCTGTGGTTGAGTCCAGTGATTCTATGAACTCCTCTGTGGCATCTCCTAGTAGACCTCTCATTCGATAAATTATTCTCATCGGCTCACCCTTTTGGAAAAAGTCATCAGGTTCAATCATTAATTGTACCTACAAGTCTTTATTACTGTATTTAATAAGCTACACAATCATGTTTTTAAAGTAATTATTTCACTGACAGAGGGATTCTCACCTCATTTGTAGGGCACCACACCTTCTTGTAGACCTCTGCCACAGACAACTCTAAACTGATGATTTTGTTGTTTACCAGAAGCTGAAAAACACAGATTAACCCAAGATAAACTCCTTGCTGTGTGTGATGAGAATGCTCTTGAGAAACAAATTAATCAGATTGTTAAAAAGACATCAAAACGAGTGACAAACTTTACCTCCATGCCGCTGTCATCTTCAAGAAGTGCCACCAGGTCGCAGTCTTGACAGATCTTGTTCTTGATGTCCCTCATTAAAGGTCCGATTCCCGGCTCGTTGCTGCTGTAGGGGTTTCCTGGCATTCGGCCCTGCAGGAAGTCCTCCTGCTGAGGATCTTTTTCCAGGGTCACAAAGAACTCCGTCACCTCATTCTCCTCCTACAAAGAATTAAATAAATAAATCCAATGAAAGTCAAATCCATGTTTAAGTGAATTTTGGAGCATTGCTATAAGGAGCTTTTTCCATCAAAATCATCAGGTGAGGTTGTAAATGAGAACATTATTGTGACAAAAGGGTAAAGAAAACAAAATACTACACCTTAAAGCTTAAAAGCAGGTAATTTTTTACTATAATTTGAAATTCAATGATTACTTGTTGCTGATATATATATATATATTTTTGATAAATTAGTTGCTACAACTGTACTAAGGAAAAAGGCAACTTACAGGGTAGATTATGCTGCAGAGTCTCTCAAAAATGAACACAGGTGTCCGGTAGTCATCCAGGTTGTATCGCTTTGTGGTCTCTATGCAAACTGCCATGAAGGCTTTGGTTTCAGACTCTGTACCTGTAATGAAAACAAAATGTTCTCATGCTCAACACTTAAGGCGATGCTCACGTTATTTATGTCATAACAGACAAAAATGAAATTATAATTTTGCTATTTTACTTTAAAGAGATAATAAATGCATTACAAATTATTTCAATTGTGGTGGAAAACAGCAGCTTTAAAAAAAAATGCTGTGTCAGGATTAAATGTTGAGTGTGAGTGAGTGCAGACCTGTTGTCATGTCCTCCAGCATCTCTAGGAGCATGTCCTGAGTTTCATCGATTAGCTTGGTGCGCTGCACCACCAGCTTCCTCAGACACAGGTAACCATTAAGCACGGTGCCGACCAACCTACTCTTAAAATGACGCTTAATGGACTCCACCTCCACAAAAGATGACAGCAATCCTAAAATGCCACCAAACACATGTCAATTTTTGAGAATCCATCAAATAATCACTTTTTAATAAATTAATCTGTAAATTTGCTCTTCTGAGTGGTGTTAAAACTTTTATGATCAAGTAGAGGAATGAAGCTAACATACCAGTCAAGCTCTTGAGGGCGTAGCCTTGCTGTAAGTCTGTGCTCAGTGTAGCCTCCTCCAAAGCCAAGAGATTGGCTATTTCCTAAAATAAAAAAAAAGCCAAATTAAAAGCATAATATAAAAATATAAAAAATTCTACTTAAAATAAAATTGTAATATATTAAATGTCTACAGCATGGCATTTTAGTTCATTTATGAAGAAACTAGGGATGCACCAAAATGAAAATTCTTGGCCAAAACTGAAATCTGAAAATGAGGAAACCCAGGCCGAAACCGAAACACCGAATGAAATGACTATGTCAATTATTAGAACCATAGCATTTATGGCTATAATGTGTACTAATATCACTAAAATCAAGGCACTTGAATAAATCAATTACAAAACTATGAAAACAATGGTGAGAGGAGGGAAAATACTGTCTGTAACCTGGAGAAGCAGCTGCTGCGACAGGGGAGAAAAAACAAAAACCAACACTCTGGTTCTGGTCTGACTCGGGTCCACTCAGGCTGGACTGAGACAGAAAAACGTTGTGGCAGTCCAGCATGATCTTACAGGTGATGTTCAGTTTCTGTCCGGGGGGGCTTGAGGGCTGTAAGCTGTGTCGCACGCGTATGCCACCTGTCACTCAGAGCCGAACACCGTTCCAGCGCTCTGCAGCGGGAGGAGCAAACTGAAACAAGCCGCTACGAGGACGACTCATTGTGGTCCGAACTGACTCAAAATCTTGAGCAGAGATAATAAAATAAGTCCACGCTACAGACATGCTGTCTCTTAAGCCTGAAATACACCAGAGACGTCAGCGCAACGTCGTGGACGCGCCACGGTTTTGGCGAGTCTTGTACTCACAGGACCCGTTCCTGAAGCAGCGCGACATAGAATGCTGCTTGCAAAATCGCCTTTATCTTTTTCTCACGTGCTGGTTGCGCTATGTGCTCATGACGTAACACGTTTCAGCAGTGTTGTTTCGGTGATTTGGGCATTTCGGCCGAAAACCAAAAATGCACTTTTGGGTCATTTTCGGTGGCCGACATTTCGGTGCATCCCTAGAAGAAACGCACAAAAAAAATTCATATATTCAAGGAAAAAAAACATTTTTTCCAGAGTTACCTTAGTGATCAGGTTACCAATGTAGGGCAGAACTCCGCGGGCAGCAAGATAAACCTTCCAGTGAACTGGTTTGATCAGCTTCTGGTACAGGCCCAGGTACTCCACTGCACACTCTCCAGCCACACTCAGCTCATCGAGGTAACTGACAAGATACACAAACGTATTGGTCCTTTTTACAACTCTGATATTAATTTATCCTTTACCAAAGCTAAAAGTAGCTAAAATTTGCATTTATACGTTACAGCTGCAAACATAAATGGGCAGAGAAATGTAATATATCTGTATTCTACAATCTAGTTCTAACCCATTATAAGACATAAATGTGTCATATTTGGTACCTGGTAAGCAGGTCCAGGACCTGCTGTTTGCGGCTTGGGATTGTGGTGAGAGCCTCCACAATAGTGCAAGCAGCCTGTCTTGCAGCCTGGGTGGCAGGTGTGAACAAAACCTGCAACATCAAATTCAGTTATTCACTGTTGTGCACCTCATCAAAAACCATAGCCAAACAGTGCTACTTAAAAGGATATTTAAGTTTTGAATAGTGTTCTGTCTGTTACTTATTTACAGTAAGAACCACAACCACTGGTGACATCACTCTGGTGGAGTCTCTAGAGACCAGAAGACATCCTCTGACATGATCAATGACCATGGCTAGTGAGATATGGGGAGGCACTGCTACTAGTCGCTAGCAGCTAGTTTTTGACCTCTCAAAAGAACTCCTGCTTTAAAGTCATACTGATGCATTTCAACAATATATTACCCATTTGTAAAACGCTACAATTTAGCATGAGACTGTTTATTTGGTCGGGTTTAGTTTGTTTAGTGTTTATGCCTCTGCAGCAGCCTAGTAATTCTGACGCTTGATTTAAAAGTTCACTGAGGAGTCTTCAAACAAGCTAGGTATCGCTAGCTATTTTACACAAACACGTCTCAGAGCTTTCAGCCCTCCTGTCGGGTATAATCCTTATGCCAGGCCTCCTCCGGACATGGACCGCGCATTGTCACAATAACAATAGAGAGCAAAACACCAGCCGTGGAAATGTTCCCCCAGGTTTTTCCTCTTTCTTCGTCCAAACATTTTTTGTTTTCTGCTAGATGAAAAAGGTGTTTTTCTTTTGGGGACTCTGGTATTTTTTCCTAAAATTGAAGCGGTAACAGACGGCCGTTTCTGTCCTCATTTCCAGGATATTGTGCTGCAAAATGCTCCAGGACGCATTAATGGAGGATCCAAGCAGTGCAGAAGTGCGGCGCTTCGGCGAGACAGCTGGATTGTCCAATACATGCTTTTGGTTCGAAACGTATGATTGGCTGAGGTTTTTAGAGAACTGCGAGGGAACCACCTTATTGATTTCTTTGTTTTTTTTTTATTTTTTATAAATCGCTACAATATATTTATAGCTATACTATGTTAAAACGTTGTTAAGACGCATGGAAAAAAAAGTTGTAAGCTACACTGTTTACCAAACTCCCTATGGTACCTTTAAATTAAACAAACAGCCTCATGCAAAATTGTAGTTTTATAATGGGTTATTTAGCATTCCAACACATCAGTATGACTTTTTTTGAGCAAGAGTTGCTTATAATATCCAAACATTAACCACAAATTTGTCACTGTGGGGCAGCAGTCTCTCTCCTGATCCAACCAGGATTATATTGCTCTGATCAGAGGATTACTTCCCGTTTCTGGCAACGCTGCTCACTTTGAGTGAGGTCACCAGTGGGTATGGTCCTTACTGTAAATAAATAACTGATAGAACACCACTTTAAAATGACTAAATATTTATTTAAATGTTTTATTACCTGCCGCAGCCAGTTGTTATGGCTCAGTTTGAGCAAGCGAGGGAAAAGGCCTTCACCTTTCCTGGATCTCATGAATTGCTTCCACTTCCAAACATACTTTTCCAGCAGATACTGCTTCCGTAACTCGGCCTTCCCCTGAGGCTTTGACACAGCTTCCTGGGCTGTGGGCAAACAAACAAACCACACAGAAAGAAGGTAATATAGAATAGTCTTCTTTATTGTCATTATACTTGGAGATACAACTAAATTAATTTTATTTATTAAATAACAAAAGGTCAAATGAATATGTGGAGAGACAAAATACTTACATCTTGCTGGGAGGCACTTCTTCCAGGCATCATAAGATGCTTTGGGATCCTTCTTTAGCCAAAGTTGAGCCTGGGCATGAATTTCATTACTGTAGGGCCTGACTGTGGTCAGGGATTCAACTGCAGCATCCTTTAACCAGAAGCAAACACACACACAGAAGTATAAGACATGAAGTAGCAAATGCTTCAGTTTAGCTACAGTACAAAAACATGTCAAAGTCACAATCTATAAAGGGCCATTTAGAATTAGTAATTTTAAGACTAAAATTTTACTTTTTTCTCTGTGTGCATTTATTCCTTCCAAAACATGTCTTAAAAGAGCAGTGAAAGATTCACAGAATTGACATTTTTGTAGTTAAAATTAAAAATAAAATCAAAAAGTGATAGCATCTAAAATGTAGATTTTGTCTTGTCTACAAAGTATGGCTTTTCAACACAGTGCAGTTATGGTATGTAATCAATCTGTGGCAGTGGCACATGCTTTATAAGTACCGGTATAAATGCAACAGACATCTGTGGCTCAGAATTAAAATGTTTGTGTAAACTAATCAGAAACTCTGGACTTCAAAGCAAATTTATCAATGACTGCTGTATTTTCTGTTATCTACAGGGTCAATTATATATATAGTTTAGTGACAAATACTAAATTCAATATCAAGTGCTTGCAATGATTCTACTACAGTGCAGCTGACAAACTGCTCAGTCATTTTTTGGCAGGTCTACATTATTATTAGGTAATAGGAATCATTTACCCTTCTAACTAATAAAACACACTGCCAAAAAACATTAAAAAAAAAAATTAAAACAGTAACAGCAACAACTGAATTATTTGTGTAAAATTACCTTGTTTTTCTTGCTGGTTGGTGCAGGGGGCTTTATCAGCTTTTGCAGAATTCTCAGGCACATGAGAGTGATGTTCTCCACAACTACAGGCGTCTTAATATTTACAGACATGAGGAACAGACTGAGAGCTACAAAGACACACAAAAAAGACAAAACTTTTAAAAAGAGGCTAAAATTGATCCAAAATAGTTAACAACTACCTTAACAAAGTGAGCATTAAAGCTGCCAGAAGGATTATTTTTCTATGTATCAAAGTTTTCTAAATGATATTTCAGGTCTAAACTATGATCTATGGGTAGAGTTCCACAACATATGTTAGTCTGATGAAGACTCCCCTTCGTCCTGTAGACCCCTTTGCATTTTTTCAGGCCGCCGACCTGTTTCAGCCAATAAAAATCAAATTTCTGCATTGTCGGCTTTCTGTCAACGTGCACGCGCTTCAAGCAAACCTGTATCAGTAGGGGGCGCTGTCGTACAGGACGCTCCGTGTGTTTCTCTGTAGTTTCAGCCATAATGGAGGAGACAGTCAGAGCTCATTTCTACTAAAAAGTCCTCCATTCCCTCGATGCCGAGAGATTTATTTTTATTTTTAAACATTTCTCCTAACAGAATGGCAAGGATACACGTTTATTTTGGTGGAGGACTCATTCTTGACAGAGCGTTTTCTTATTTTCGGTTCCTGTAGCTTCAGAACTACAGCTGCTGTTCTAAAGCCATGAATCAAACACAGCAGATACAGAGAGGGCAGCCTCTTACTTTGTGAGAAAATAACTGAGTGATTAAACCCTACAATGTAATCGTATATTTTGAGCATGAGTTTCAGTTTATGTCCAGCTTACAGACCGAACCGAAGTAATGCGCCGTGTGCACGCGCACGCACGCAACCACACGCGCGTGTCAAGGTGTTTGGGAGGAGGAGCCGTAGGGACGTTGGATTCAAAAACTGCTCTCTTACTGAAATCCTCCTTCTGGCGGCTTTAATTACTATTATTTTTTGTCCCAGCATTTTGTACAATTTTTTGTGAAAAGCTGTATAAAGAGGATCCCTTCTGATTTTGAATTTGTTATTGTAGACAAAACTATTGCGGTAATACAAGGAGTAATCAAAAAAGTAACCCAGATTATACCATGTTACTTCACCTTCACGCTAACAGATGATCTGAAAAATGCTTCTTTTATTTTTTAAATAAAGAAAGAAGATATATAAAAAATGTGAAGGCTGGAACATAAGCTTACCACAACGCAAACGTAACTCCCAGCATCCTCCCTCTTTGGAAATGGAGTCAGTCAGCAGCAACATTTCATACTGTAAATTACTAACCTGATGGGGCAAAAAAAAAGAAGTACGTTCACGTAAAAAAACACAACCCAGCCAATTTGCAGTTTAATTACAGAAAAATACAGTTAGGAATTAGTTTAGCTTCTGTTCAAATGTGTAGGATAACATACCAGGTCAGGATTGGCCCAGTGACCTTTGAGGGCAGCAGAAACCTTGGCTATGATGAGGTCGTTCATCTGCTGAGTGGCTTCTGGGTGATCTCTGAATTGGGAATATAGGTAAGGTAAACAAATAATTTACCAATCACCTCCAGGCACTGTATTTTTTGTATTTGCAAAAACTTGCATAATATTTTAAAGTGTCAATGTAAGGTATGATTTTGTCCCTTATTCTGTAGGTAAGATTGCAAATAAAACAAAAAGACTAAGTGAAATATTTTAAACAAGACGACATGAGGAACAAACCTGGTGAGGAGACAGATGAGCTGCCTCACTTCTTCCCTCATGGCTGCGGTGCCTCGTCGCAAGTTATACTCAAACAACTCACGAATGAGACCCTGGAGGACGAGGATTTGCCGGAGTGCTGGATTGGTGGCCAGCGCACGCAGCAGTGTGATACAGTGACCCGTGACAGCTGAGGCACATCCGTAACACTTGGTCGAGGAGGTGTGGCCACAGCCAAGGACCGACAGGGCGCGGTACTGACTGGCAGTAAAGGTGGGCTGGTGGGTGCTGCTGCTCCGGGATGATTTTGTTGCAGCCTCTCTCTGCTGCAGATCATACTCTAAAAGCTCCTTACGAGATGCAAGCACTTTCTGCAAACATGAAGTCAGAGATGTCATCACATATGATGTGCAAAAATATTACTGCTTTAAGCTACCTGGAACTTCTTTTTTCTCTCTGACCTGTATTATCTTGGAGAGCTCATCAAATGATGTCTTACAGTCTCCACTGTACTCTTGAGCCAGCTGCTGAATGTATCTGTTCACATTAGCAGTAGATGTACCAAGTCCTGCACCTGCTCCAGTGTCATCCTGGAAGAAACAAAGGAGAAAATACAATGACACAAAACAACAGAAACAAGACTCAAATTAATACGTTAAGACTAAGTCTGCAAATACCTCTGTATGATGCATGGAAGTGTGGTATATCAGAAGTAAATGTGCAAAAAACATACATTTCACATTTAGTTTGACTGACCTGGGGTTTCTCTGGTGCTGCCTCATTGACTTTAGACAAGAGGCTCTCTAACTGAGGTCTGTGGCCCATCAGCTGGTGGTAGACCCGGTCAGCTTTGTCCAGCAGGGTGTTGATGTTTGTCACAGCCTGAAAAAACAGTCAAGATTTTAAAAAGCACAGAACTAAAAACTAAATGCCAGACACGTGAATGAGACAGAATTTCCTGGATAGTGGTCAGTGACATGGTTCTTAACAACACATTTGCCATAAAAACATTCTCACTTTTTTCCTGTCTTCCTCGTTCTCAATGGGATCCACTGCACAGCATGGCTTAGCGTAGAGCATGAAGTCAAATCTGGCATATTTGCAGAAACCACAAGCATTGCACAGGAAGGGGTCTTTTTCATCGTAGTTGATAGACCTGAAAATAAATATTTTTGTAAAAATCTAATTATTTTAATTTCTAAAATGATTTTTTTAGAACAAATCTGCAGGGGAAAAAAAACCTACTGCTTACCTGCACTTGTGGCACTGATACACATTCTCACCACAGTTGCCGCACACTCCAGGGTTGGCGGGAACAGAAGCACTGCAGCGTGGACACTGCAGGGTCTCCGTGGAGGCTTGGTAGTTCTCGTAAAAATCAGAAAACTCAATCATCAGGTTTGATGCAACAATGGGTAAGGGAAGGTCAATCTTCACCTCCGTCTGTCCCGGGGTAAGCTGAACTTTCTTGGCTTTGTGCCAACGAGCAGGCCTAAACAGAACATGTAGGTTAGAAGCTTCTTCAACTTATATAAGTAAATGAAAGTGAAAGAAACTTTACACTTTAAAAAAATATAGTTAAACAAGTATGAAAATAAATTGCAGAAAAAATGAAAAAGAGACCAGCAACTTTTTGCTAAAACATTACTTGTTCTTTAGCTCCACGATAGCCTGTACCGTCCTGTTGTTGTAATACAGATTGATGGTGCGGACCATTTTCGTGCGTTTGAGGTCACCAATCTTCACTGTGACTTTGCTGATGGTGTGGCTGCCAATAAGCTTGACGACCTGCTGTGTGGTGGTATAACGAGTATCCACTTTGATTGATGACAGTTTGATATTCTGGAGGGCAGAGAGAAGAAACATAGGCTTAAAATACTGACATCCGTCTCGTCATTGTTGAGTCCACATAATCAGAGTATTGTTATGACTTGTACTACAAGTACAGATGAGCTTGAAAGAAAGTTTTCCCTGATGCAAAAATATAAAAACAAGTTTGTATAAATTAGGTTTAAAATGAAAAGTATATTTCTATTTGATAAAATCTCTGATGTTATGTTGCTTACTGAGAAGGGAACTTCTGGGTTGTTGCAGACCAAGCAGGGATCACTCTCCAAATAAAATCCATCAAACTCAACCAGACCAGACAGAGTGCTGCAGGACAAAATCAGAGGGAATTCTATGTAGGAGATGTTGAAAATGTTTTATTTTCTACATTTAAAATTAATTGTTAAACATACTTGTAAATGTTGGAGTTGGGGTGATTTGTCAGAATGTGGTTTTGAGCCCTCAGAATTTCCACTGCTTTCTGGGAATACTCCTTCAACTGGGAAAAAAACAGGAGAAAAAAACCATAAATTGCAAATATTTTGTATCATTACTGTGACTTCAACCTTTTGTACAAATACAACAAATCAGGTTAAAACCCTTCAGCAAAACCACATAAATAGTTGGAACTTTTGGTTAAAGCGGCTCTCTGGAGCATTTTTCTCTGTATCAAAGTTTTCTAAATGTTTTAAATGATATTTCAGGTCTAAACTATGATCTATGGGTTGAGTTCCACAACATCTGTCATTCTGATGAAGACCCTCCTTCCTCCTAGAGACCCCTTTCCATTATTTCTTGCCGCCGACATTTTTCAGCCAATGAAATTCAAATTTCTGCATTCTCTCAACATGCACGCGCAAAAAATAAAATTCTCCCTCTGTTCTTTGGTCTTACAAAGTCTGTATAAAACATAAATAGTATGTAAATGTGTTTATACTTCTATAATTTTTTCTAAGTCATGGACTACAAAGCTCTTTACAGTCATTTACATGCTGATGGCAGGAAGCTACATTATAGCCACAGAAGAGAGGAGACCAAACCCTCTGATCACCTCCAACAGGTGATGTGAGTGAAGCGTCTGACCCGAGAACACAACGACAGGTGACCCAATGTTTACAGCGCGAGCTGCTGAGTGCTGCTGAACTGGTGGAGAAACGCATATTGATGGGGGGACTTATAACGATGTAACACCAGCAACATCCTGTTGCAAAACAAATGCTCCCTACAGAGCTGCCCATGCTGCCCCAGTTATAATAAAATCCATGTTTGCTTTTTTTGTCATACGGACTACAACGAGAGACAGTGAGCCTACCAGAGGGAGACGAAGGAACTAGCCCACTTTGCTTCGTAGCGTTAGCCATCATTAGCAGCTGTTAGCCGCGGTTAGCTTTCCTCTTGGGCAATCATAATAAACTCGGGTTCTGTGGCTTAACCTGGCGGGGGGCCAAAGCACTGGGGGAAACCCTGAGTGCTTCACGGACCCGCAGCACGTAGCTCTGCAGACCCAGAGCACAAAGCTCTGTCAGACCCAAACAGAGCTTTGCTTCGCGGACCCACAGCACAAAGCTGCACCAGACCAGGAGCACCATACGAAGCTCAGCGGACACGCTCACAGCATGACCCAACAACAAGGTGTTGCATCTCCGCCGGACTTTGTGCTCTGGATCCAGCGGAGATGTAACCCCTCGTTGTCGTGTCTAACAGCCCAGTGGAATAGTCCAATATAACCAGGTCAATCACAGGGGAGCTGCTGGATGCATGAAAAAACGGTTTGCTCCAGGTTCTGGCTCCTCAGAAAGGGGCCGGACGACAGAAAGGCAGACAAGGCAGTGAAAAACAGCTTAAAAAATAAACGACGCATCGACCACTAAATTCTTTGTTGACGATTTTAATAGTCCACGTAATCGTGGCAGCCCTAAAGGCCACACAGCAATGCAAGAACTTAAAATAAATCAAACCTTTTTCTCTGTTTGAGGCGTTTTGAGTGAGAAGTATCCAAGTAAGTCAACAAACTGGGCAGCTTTGCGACCATATGCAGGAAGCTCTGGCCAGATGGCCCAAGTCAGTTCGAGCAGCAGCTCCTGCTGAGATTTGTTGGAGTTCCTGTGAAAAAGATTCACATTAGCCAAAAACGCAAGTTTAACTTTCACCATTTTATTAACTAATGGTGGTTTTGTGCAAACTTATTATGCGACTATATCGCGCAGCACCTGTAGATATGTAGTGCCAAGCAGTGGGCCTGCCAGCGCACAGCTGATGAGTTTGACTCCAGCAGGAAACAGCGCAGGAACTGGATCAGAGTTTCCTTGTCTGCAAACTTGTTCAGCTGACTGACCAGAGCCATACACAGCTGATCTTCCTGACTGCTGACACCATCGCCTGCAATCAGCCCACACAGATATAACAGTGAGAAAACAAACAAAATATTATCAACAACCTTTAGATGTGAGATTTCAACATCTTACCCTCTTTGTCTTTTTCCTTCTCTTCTTTTTTGCTTTTTTTACTAGAGGATTTGCTCTGAGACGACTGAGAAGCTCCTGTTTGTCCAGCACTACCAGAGCCACCTCCAGAGACTGATGAGGAGGTAGAAGAGGAGCTGGCCAGCACCTTGCTGCCACACAGGGCACAAGAGAGAAGCTGAAGGAGAACTGGAGAAACACCCTCATCCACTAAGAAGCTGACCTGAAGCAGGAAGTACAACACAGCTGGACAGAAAAGCACAGGAAGGAGATTAAAAAACAAAACAAAAAAAGTTATTACTGGCATTAAATGTTTATATTGTTCCAAGTATTTTGAAGCTACATACAGTCATCCTTCATGCAAAATTTCTGCCAGTTGATTGTCCTCTGAGTGGCAATCTCAGCACACGCTTTCAGATGTTCCATCTGAAACAAAAGAAAATTAACCTTCACATCAACAGCAACAAAACTCTGCAACAACAGGGTAAATTAATGAGATTTTAAAAACGAATAAATTCAACTTCTCAACAGTGTAGTTTAATTATAAAGTATTCCTGTTCTACAGGTACTTACAAGACTGATGAGTGTGTCATACTGTAGTGCAGAGCCAGACGTTGCTGTGACTATGCCAGCACGGAGGAAGATGCCCTGCTCTTCCAGAAGCTTCTTGATGCTGCGGACATGCGAGTCAAGAGTGTGCAAATCTCGCAGCTGGCGATACTTTTCCTTAGAGCCGCAGATAAACAACAACAGCTTTCTAACTTGTCTTCTGACAAATGGCGTCTGCTGGATCATCAAATACTGGGAAGAAGAGAAAAGAAATTAAGTTTTCCTCTTGCAATAAACAAGAAATAATCCCATAAATAGAAAAACTCAAGACTTACTTCAGAGAGATAGTAGAACCAAGAATGGTCAAACACAGGAGGTGGAATTCGTGGGTTCGCATCAGCAATCTTCTTTATCTGATATGGCAGCCGGAGCACCATTTCAGTCAACAGTTGGGAGTAGGCTTCAAAAACATCAGCTGCATGTCCCTGATTGCAAAAAAAGGACTCAGAGTTTTAATAAAAATGCCACATACATTAGAAAATCTTCAACTTTATAAAGGTAAATAAATACGTTCTGTCATGTCGATACCTTGACATATTGACGGAGGAAAAAGGGGCTCATATCAGGAGGTGAGGAGGCTGTGTGAGGGCGGAGAAGCTGACTGGTGGTGACAGGCTCCTCTTCACCCTGCTGGCCTTTCCAGAACTCTAGGAGCGACTTAAGCACATGGAGGCAGTAGTCAATGGCACCCAGGCTGAGTAAGGCAGTCGCTGTGGCGTTGGAAATCAAGGAGGATGACTAGAAGAGAAACAGGAAAATCAAAAGCTCTTAACTTGCACAATAAGCACAAAAGTCTTTTTACTCAAAAAACATTTGACTTTGTGAACTCTGCTGCTCAAATTCAATCACACAAATACTCGAGAAGTAGTTCTTTTGTAATTGTCTTCATTTAGTGTAAAAAAAAATTATCTCACTGGCTAAGTTATTAAATGTTTACAAAGTGTCATCAATACATTTTCTCTATTAAAATTCCACTTGCTGTGTGTCATAGAAGTCCTGAGCTCACTCAACATTGTTTCCAGATATATTAACTTGATATTCAGCTGCTACTAAAATACTGTAATAAATACTGTTTACCTCAGAAGAAGATTTGGAGCCAGACTTTGTACGCGACATAAAAACACTGAGCAGTCTCATGATGACCAGGTGAACTTCATTGATGGAGCTTCGCTCATTCTTTTTAGATACATCCTGCAGAACAATGACATGTATTCAGCAAACAATGACATTTTGAGTCCGACACATAAAAAAACAGTAGTTACCTTTTTGTGCATGCCAAGTTCTGCAATTAGCTGTGCAAGCAGGTCATCCAAGGCACCTTTATCCTTTTCATCCTCCCCATCAAGGTCAGATGTCAACATGAGGATAACCTGCATGTATGGGATGGCTTGAACGCCACCTACATTGTGGAGCTGGGACAGGTGTTGTAGCAAGCGCTCTAGGAGCATCAGACGAACCATGTGCAACCTAATAACAAAAAAAGGTAAAGGATTATACACGTTACTGAACTGTAGATGCTACTTTTAAGAGCTATTACTTTAATCAAAGTTTTGCTACAAATATAAACTCCTAACTCTCTTTAACACTGATCATTTCATGTTTATGTTTGTACTTATCTCAATAAAAAAAACAAACTAATAATACATTTTCAGGACAGACTGCTGTTGTAAAGCTTCAACCTAAATAACTTTTATGTGGTGGGGTTGTGTGAAGTACTTATTAGTGTTTTATTTACAGTAGACAGAACAGTCAATTTGGAGAATCATGGAAGATTCCACACAAATATTTTACCATTTAAATTAAGTCAAACTTCAAACATTTCATAAGATTTTAAATCAACACTATATAGTGAATTGTTACAGAGTAACTATTCCATCAGATGGTTTATACAAGGAGGATTGTGTTGTGCACTGGCCTGCTTATCATGGGCTGTTGCAACACCATACATATTGGAAAACAAGTTGTTAAAGGTGGCAACAACAACAAAAAAAGTGTTATTCTAATCTCTCCCACATTCAGAGTCTGACCTGTTGCTTGTGTGGATGTCTCCTTCAGTCTCTCCTTCTCCTTCTGAGCCTTCGCCTTCCTGCTGTGCTGTTGTGGTACTGATGGCACCGGTACTTGAACTCACGCTGCCTGGACCAGCAGGGTGGCCCTCTACTGCTGTGTCTCCATATGCACTGCTGCGTCCAGACACTGAACACAAGAAGCAACAAATTAAAACAACAAACTGGAAACGCAATAACTGCAATAAAAGACTTTTAATTTAAACTCAAGGAGTGATGTGTTAAAAACTTCAATGGTTAACATAGTAAGTAAGTAAGTAAGTAAAGTTTATTTATATAGCACCTTTCACAGAAAAAATCACAAAGTGCTTCACAGAAAACAGAATCAAACATGATAAAACAAATAAAATTAATAAAACAAACAAAATATCATTACAAATCAAAATCATTAAACAACAACAAGAGAACACAAAAGAGTTATTTAAAAGCAGTTTTGAATAATTGGGTCTTCAACTGCTTTTTAAAGGAGTCCAGACTGTCTATACAGCGTAAAACTAAAGGAAGTTCATTCCAAAGTCGCGGTGCAACAGACTGGAAGGAGCGATCACCTCGACTTTTAAATCTGGTCTTTGGAACTGTTAGGAGATTCTGATCTGTGGACCTGAGAGCTCGGGTTGGAGTGTATGGCTTTATCAGTTCAGTAACATAAACAGGAGCTTGGCCATGTAGGGCCCTGAAAGTTAGAGTCAGGATTTTAAAATGAACTCTACATTTAACAGGTAACCAGTGCAGAGACCTCAGAATAGGAGTGATGTGATCCTTTCTGTTTGCTCCAGTATATTTGAACCTGAAACTGGGTAAAGGGATGTAGTAGTAATATATTTAAATAAAAATATATCCAATGATCGTACTTGGGTGTATCTATTTTGGGTTGTGGTATACAACTTATTTTAGGCATGCATCTTTAATTCAATTTCAATATTTGACTGGCCGAATTTATTTAAGCAACCCACCACTGTGCTCCCCTGCTACAGAGTCGATAGCAGAACCCCCACTCTCTGAGCCCACGCTGCCGCCGTGCTCTGCTGGGGAAGTCCGCAACGTAGAGCCATCAGTAGCAGCTGTGCTGCCCTCATCATCTGATGCCGGGGCTGAAATCAAAGCAATAGCTGTAACAGTAAATACACCACGGCCATCTGGCCAGGATACATAATCTTAGTTTATACTTGTTCACTAAAAAGTCATAAAGAAGCATACTCCATCATGATATTTTTGTCTCGTATTTTACCTGGCACATAAAAGTGTAATAAAAAAATAAGACTGACAATGACTAGTTTAAAAGGTACAATAGGGAATTTGGTAAACAATGTAACTTAAAATGTTTTTTTTGTCATGCCTCTTAACAACATTCTAACATAGTATAGCTATACATATATTGTGGCGATTAAAAAAAACCTGAAAGAAATTAATGAGGTGGTTCCCTCGCAGTTCTCTAAAAACCTCAGCCAATCATACGTTTCGGACTGAAAGCAACTATTGGACAATCCGGTTGTCTGTCTTGCTGAAGCACCGCATTTACACACTGCTTGGATCCTCCATTAATGTGTGCTGGTGCATTTTAAAGCAGAAAGCCAGAAGTGAGAGAGGACAGAAACAGCCGGTTGTTACCTCTTCAATTTTAGGAAAAAATACCAGAGTCCCTAAAAGAAAACACCTTTTCAGCTAATAGAAAACAAAAAACGTTTGGACGTAGAAAGAGGAAAAATCTGGGTGAACATTAGCATAGCGTTTCAACAGCTGGTGTTTTGCATTCTATTGCTACTGTGGCAATGCACGGTCCCATATCCGGGTGAGGCGTGGCATAGGGATTATACCCGACGGGAGAGGTGAGAGCTCTGAGGCGTGTTTGTGTAAAATAGCTAGCTATACCTAGCTTGTTTGAAGATTACACAGTGCAGCTTTAACTAAAAAGATGGAGAAAAAAGTTTTATTTAAATAATTCTGCAATAAAACCACAATCTATACTCCTGTTTAATTTTTTCATTTTCAGGCAGATTTCCAATATCACATATGTAAAATTTTCCTCTCAATTTAAAGGGGTGTGTAACTAAGAATTCTGTACTGGAAACAAATCCCACCAGCTTTGCTGTGTGTGGTCATTAAAAACTCAATTAATTTGCCAGATGGAAAAAATAAAATAAAAAATAAAAAGCTTCTGGCCTATTACATACTACCACGTGAATTGTCTTACCTGATGCAGTTGTGTCTGAAAGGGTGCCAGCATCAAGTGATGAGGAGCTCGGAGCCTGGCCAGACAGGCCAAGGCTCTGAAGGCCAAGAGCACTACTATTGCTACCTAAAAATGCCAAAAAGTAATTGTATGTGTTAAATCAACGATATGACAGATTTTATACTATTAAATTATATTTGACAAGGACAATTGTGTGAACTGTTTAACAATTTACACAACACAGAAGCAACTGTTCTCTGGTTTATGTAAACAAATGTTGAAACCTGTCTGTAGTTTACCAAACAAAATCAGATCAAAGTAACTTCTGCACAGGTCAGGAAGACACAACAAAAATTAGGCTAAAACCTAAAGTCATGTATTTTTTTCTGTTGTAAGTTAAAGAGCTTTTTTATTTGTAGCTACTTACCTTGTTGGTCCTGCTGAAGGCTGAGAGCAATGGCCAGCTCTACCATAGTTTCATCATCAGCATCAGGAGGAATGTCAAGCATAGGAGGGAAACCCTCAGCTCCGGCCAGCAGAGCCTCAAGAGGAGAGGGATTACCATTGTTGACATTTTCTGCTGTCTCCAGGACCATTGACTCAGACTAGAAACATTAGAAAAATCTGTTACTTTTTCAATCAGAGTATATGCAATTACAAATGTGTCATTACATTTTAAAACCACTAATTAGCTCATGATTTTAAATAGATAAGTCTAGATTATAGTATACAGTCTAGCCACACATCAATTAGTGAATGAGTAGTTGTATCCAAACAGGAGACAAGCGTTTTTCAATTTTCTCCAACAGTTTGCACAATGCATTTGCAGCATACAGATTGACTACTACTTTTGGCCTTACCACCATCTCAAAGTCACTGTGATCCACTTCATTCTGCTCCTGACTCTCCTGTCGACCCTCTTCTCCAGTCATCACTGATGACTGCATTTTGTCATCTGCATCGTCGTCGTCATCATCATCCTTGTCTCCTGATAAAGAACATTGATGGCAAAACCTTTAAAAACCTGGACACACTTGTCAAAGGATTTCTAACATCTTGTAATAACAATAAAAAAAATCTACTATTATAGTACAATTGAACAATATACTTTCTGAATAAAACTTAGTTGAAATGTATAGTCTGGATACTTTGAGAAGACTCTAAACTTACCAATAGGTGTGTTGGAGCGTGGTGGAGATGGAAGTGTCACATGACGCCGCTTGTTTCTTGGACGCAGCACTCTAATCAGAGCCTGCTTACAAGCAAAGCTCACTGCAGTGTCCTGAAAAATGTTTTTCAAATATAGCATGATTACTTCACAACAATACATTATCTTAAATAAATAAAACTACATTAGAAAGTCAAATTCTAACAATAGGAGTGGAACTACAATAAACAATTCTTATAAAAAAAATTAATGATTAATTGTAAAAAAAAAATTATAATTATAATAGAAAAATATTACTTACAGGGCACAGTAGCATTTGCATGTAGATTTTAGAAGCTACATTGATGTAATCCAGTTCACATGTGCAGTATGCATGGATGATATCTACCAAGGCATTAACTGTTGCCTCCACGTGTGTTAAACCTTAAGAGGAAAATAAAAACATTGTATTTTTGTTTATATGTTAATGACAGAAACCACATTGATGCTTTTAAGCAGTATTATAAATAATACATACACCATATGAATTCAAATTACTCATGATTTATGCAGGTACTATACATAATCTGTGTGAAAGTTGGGTTTGCACTTACCAGGCAGGCAAGCAGGAGCAAGAAATGCATTCTTTGGTTTCTGGGAATGAAGCTTCCAGAAGTTATTCATCAGCTGAGCAATGAAGTTACAGCTTTCACCATCCATATGTTTTTGTCCATCCTCTGTCATATCTAATTTAAGTAGACAAACACATAAATTAGTCTGGGAGTTTCAGATTCTTCAGCTACTGCATCAAAATTCTTTTTAACAAATAGATTCTCTGAATATCTCCTCTTAATAAATTTAAAAATAGGGCCTATACATATGTGATCAAATAGACCTATAATTTGCCGTTTCCTGATCTTGAAAGACCTTTGCCACCAGAAAAACAGCCTCTTACCAGACTCGTGGTGCAGTGATTTGGTTTCTGTGAAATGCACCAAATTGTTAGGTCTCATGATTGCAATGGAACGGGCAGTGATCACAAGCCTCTGGAAGACATCTGGGTCAAGTTCCCTTCCTTCACGGCTGCAGCTGTTCAGACACTGCACTGCGTTACTCAACAAGGACTGGTCCTGATGAGATGAGAAAGATGAGTTGTGTTATTTCTTCAAGCGTGATGAAACAAAAGAAAACATTCATAAGACTGAAAGCTTAGATTTTCATTTTAAATGCCATTTTGTCACTCTGTTAAGGAAAAAACTCCTATTTAGACAAAAGTAAACTATTTTTTATAAATATAAATTGACATTAGATTTTTATCAGTTTCTTGGTCATATTTACTAACATATTCATGCAATTAAATCCTAGTGGTTCTTTAAAGTGCCCATGACATCGGTTTCCGTGTTTTCTGACTTATCTATCATGTTGCAACGTTGAGTTCTCACCTTAAACCTGCCAGAAAGAGCAAAAAACGGCGTCCATCTGTCTCCTAGTCCAGCCAGTGAGAAGCTCTTCAAGATTTCAGACTCAGGTTTCAAACAGTTTTTTTCACTCCAGCCCGCTATGAGGTCATACTAAGTGGTCCGGACTTGCTTATATGGTAAATTCTCCTCCCACATGCACGTTCACGACACCTGGAGCGAGGCAGTGCCGCCGCCATTGCCCATAGACCGTGTAGTGTTTAGTTTCAGTTTCGTTTCTCTTTCACGCGACGGCACTGCCCCCTGCTGCAGCAGAAGTGTCAGGCTGCCAAATAAGGAGAAACCCAGCAGAACCGGAAGGCGGCGCTTTCTTTTGATCTCTGAGTTGCTCGTTAGGAAATAATTACAGCGTATTTTGAGTTATAATGGTGCAACGCTAATCTAGAGGCATCAAAGATTACACCTGTTTAATATAAAGTGATTTAAATATGGAGTCACAGGCACTTTAAAAGTGAATCAACTCTGTATAACTAGAAAATTTAGTAATTTTGCTGTGATTTTACATTATTTTTGGCATTTTATCTTAATTATGTCACATTAACTTCTCACTCAAAAAACCTCAACTGCCACAAAAGAATGAATAAACAATGCCAAAAAATTTTGATCAACTGTAAGAATATATTCAAACACCCTTTTAATTTCTTAAATATTGTAAGGAATGTTTTTTGTTTTTCTTTTTTACCTTATGGTTGTGGTAGGCCGTACGGCTGGTGTGCAGGCTAGCGAGAAGGCCCTTGGTCTGCTGCTGCACACCTGAAGGGGTCGGCATGGACAGGAGTAAAGTGGCCAGTTCCAGAGCTGCAGTCTTGTTTTTCTCCTAGAGTTACATAAATTAACAACACTTTATAAAAACAATTAGGTATGTCAGAAACTGTTGCTCTATCTATTTTGTCTGAATACAACAAATACAACTTTAGTATTTACCTTTTCATTAGATGAGCCCACTGCAAAGCAGTTTTCCAAAGCTTCAAGCGAACTGACCACCAATCTAAAACATCAAGAGAAAATCAATTCTGTTTCTACAGCATTTAAATCCATTAATCAAATAATGAAAGCATGTTCTTAATCTGTTGCAGTCTATGCCAATCTAAACTCCAAACCACACTCAATGCAAGAAAAAAATGTTGAATAAAAACTCAGAATTTAAGACAGTGTGAGGATGTTGCATGACATGTACAGAGTTTCAGGCATGGACACACAAAGTGGCACACGTGCACAAAACCATACAAACAAACAGAAAAAGGGCAGTTACTAACCGGTCCAAGGTTGATAAGGACTCAGTTTCACAACTTTATTTTTTGTATTTTTGGGAGCAAAAGAAAAAGAACAAAATTAAGTGTGAGGATCACAGAAAGAAACGACTGAAATTAAATGATTCAGTTGAACAAAAGAGAAGCATGCAAAAAAAGAGATGATCACAAGAGCCATGCACTCTTAAAAAACTAAGCTGTGTATCCAAATTTAAGACTGTGCTTAACTTCTATCATGTAACTATGAAGAAACACTTTAAAAAGGTAACTAATAAGGAGGAAATCACAGTAAAAAGGGACATGTGGTTTGTTACAATCTATAAATACTGACATTGAAAAAGCTTCTGAGAATCTGTAGAAAATATTGTGTATTTATACAGAAATCACAATTATTACTAACAATAATAAGTAAACCAACAAGAATAAGTGATAATGCAAAACTAAAGGGATAAGTTGGGTTATTTTTTAAACTAAGTAAATTTGCTTTGAAGCAGTTTAAAAAATATACATTCAATATGGAGCTTAATTAGAAAACTAATTTGGAATATAACACAATGTGAATATAAATAAAATGTAAAAGCATAAGCATTTGATCATTTGCAAGATGGATGCTGCAATCTAATTTTTATCTGACTGTTTATAAAATGTTTTTAAAATTTCAAACAACATTAGAAATGTAATGATTCTGTTGAGTCATCACATGATGTGCGTTATTCTTTCAGCTACAGGAGGACTTGGAAGGTCAACAACAGTACAGTGGAAAACCATACCTCTCCAGAACACTGCCACTGGTTGTGGTGGGGGTGGCTATGTCTCCATCAGAGTTGCTGCTACCCTGGTTGAGGCTGGGACTGCATACATTATTAACTGATGCAGAGGAGAAGTCCTCTGGTGGATCCTCAGGCCAGCCAAACTGTTCCTTTGTTTTACCATAGATCTTCACAGAATCGAGCATGGTGACTCCTGCTGGATCAACTGATGCTCCAACTTTAAAAACAAAACGAATTGTAGTGGTAAATGACCTGAAGTTACATTAATGTGACTGCATTTAAGAAAAACAACAACTATATACTCACATTCATATTAAAACTGGAAAATTACAAGCTGTTTGAAACTATATGAGGTGCATATACTTCCAAGTTACGTTATTGCTTTTTGTGATTATATGAACATATTAGCACTCAGTAAAAAAAAGACTATCAAGTAGTTCAAAATAATATCTCTCCACATGTCTAATCTTACTGAATAAGGAGAGCTTCTTGTCAGCCTGCAGGGCCTCTTCTCTAGTGAAGGGGAAGTCAAACCAGCGGGCTCTTGTCAGGTTTATCTGCATGGTGCGGCCAAAGACCTCCACATAGGATGGAGCCCGCTCGATGGCCTGAGTGCCCACTTGCACTCTCATGCCTGTCATCACCATCGAGCTGTTGTTGTTCACAACTTCTACAGTGAAGCCTCCAGGCTAGAACAGCAACAAGAAACAAGAGAAATGACAGCTTTTAGGTTCACATGTTTCTATTGGTCAAAATGAAGAATAATCAAGTTTATACTATTTTTAATAAGTCTCACTAATGCATGAGTACAGAGTATTGCGTCTAAACACTTAAGCTGAAAGGTGGTGACATTTCAGCTTAAAGCCGCACTGTGGTAGCCTAGTGAACTAGACCGTCAATTCTGCTCTGCAGACTTTGGTCTAGGCACGCTTCATTGGAACCTCAGCAGACCACTGAATGGTAAAGTCAGTCTTGTACCGGGCCAATCACAACGCTCTAATGGTTTGGTTGGCGGGATTAGCCGATGACGGCAGAGCTTCGGCTCAGAATTTAAACAACATGGTGGCAGCTCGGGAACCGCGTTTGTTTGAAACGTCTTTGTCATCAACTTTAGATGATTTAGATTTGGGCTTTTCTTTAAGACGTGAACAGATAGAGGCACTTAAGTCTTTTATTTTGAAAGAGGATTTATTGGCCACTTTGTCGACAGGATAAGGTAAAAGTTTAATTTACCAGCTGGTTCCGGTTGTTGCTAAATGGCTCTGGTTGGTCCTAGCGCTATCCAATAGCATGTAAAAACAGTTTGATTGACAACAGCTGATCCCACCCCTATGAATGAGTTGTTTCAGCGGATCATGGACAGACTATATGTCCACATATATATTCTGGTTTACCAGGCTAGCACTGTGTAGCATTTCAGCAAGAGAGCAGTTTTTGAATCCAACGTACAACTCCTCCCAAAACACTTCCAACACGAGCATGTGCTTGCGTACACACAGCACATTACTTTGGTCGGTAAGCTGGGCATAAACCGTACAACTCTTGCTCAAACTACGATTACATTGTAGGCTTCAATCACTCACAGTTTATAGATTATGTTGTCACACTGTACGAGACTCTGAGCCATCTGTCCCTACTGTGCTTCTGATACGCAACTCTTTAGCAGCGAATTGATGCTGGACACTGAAGCTGAACCTGGAAATGACTCAATCGTGAAGGAAGTTCTTGACCAAAATAAATGTGTATCCTTGGCAAGCCTTGCCATTCTGTGAGGAGAAATGTTTAGAAATAAAAACAAATCCCTCAGTAGCTGGGGAATGGATAACTGTTTAGTAGAAATAGCTCTGACTGGCTCCTCCATGATGGCTGAGACTGCACAGAGAGACACAGAGCGTCCTGTACGAGAGCACCCCCTACTGCTACAGGTTTTGCGCGAAGCACGTGCACATTGACCGACAGCCGACAATGCGGAAATTTAAATTTTACTGGCTGAAAAAGTTTGCCGGCCAGAAAGAATGCAAAGGGGTCTATAGGAGGAAGGAGGGTCTTCAGAAGAATAACATATGTTGTGGAACTCAACAAGTTTAGACCCAAAATATCATTTAAAACATTAAAAAAACTTTGACACATACAAAAATGCTCCAGATAGCTGCTTTTAAGTGTTGGCAGATATACACACATGTAAAAGATTTCAAAAAAAGGCAGAAATTCATCACTTAAAAAAAAGTTTTTTATTTAGACGTAATGTTTTGAATTTTTTCCAAAAGAAAAAAAAAAATCATAGAAAATATCTACCTTTGTGTTGGCCACATACATCCCTGTGGAGTTGAGCCTGTGTTTGATCTGCTGTCCATTGTAGACCTGCAGCAAGTCATTACCACCAAACTCCACCTCTGTCAGCTGCTGGTTGTGCTCAAAGAAGTCCACTGGGAATGTCACTTGACTGGAAGTCCGAGTGGCTGGAAGAAAAATTCACAAGTACCAATGTGAAAAAATATACAACTGGTAAATCCACACAGTCTCTGGCATTTCTTTTAATTACTCTGTTTGCTTATGTATTAACTAAACAACAGGGTACAGAGACAATAAATCTGACAAATACTGTAAAACAGCAGCTTGTGTTTAGCTCTGTTGAGGTCCAAGGGCTTCCTTATTTGGTGACTAAAATCTGTCATATAGAAGGGGCATCAACTCACTTGCAGCAGCAGCTTTTCGCTTGCGAACTGGCTTCATGATGCTGATGCCACAGCTGGGCTGCAAGGATGGCTGAAGCCAGTATGATGTGTTGTCCACATTAGCCATGTAGATCCGTAGGCTTCCATCCTCGCAGAGAAGAATCATGGTTGTTCGCTGCTGTTCGTTACTTGCAGTGTGTCGAATAGCAACCATATCTTGAATCTGGGAAAAGAGGAATAAAATTAACTTTTAACTGTTAAACTTGACTATAGTTTTGGAGGGCAAATACGATTTTATGTACTTATTTGCGAAACTCCTTTCCCAAATTATTACACTTACCTTCGCTTTAGCAGGCAACGTTTTGATCTCTTGAATGAGGAAGGTGTCAGGTTTAACCATAATAACCAGAGGTATGCCAGTCGTCTGTTGCACACAGCACACCAAACCTGGATGATTCATGACCTCTGACCACTGGCATAGAGCAGGGGACAACTTACTGCTACCACCATTGGAGCTGTAGAAAGCAAGAACACAGGAGAAGGTTCATTCGTTCTATTCCACTTTAAGTTTTCCAGACAAAGTTGTGTGGCGAAAAATTCAAACAACATATGTTTACCCTTTGATGTTGATGGGGAAAAGCCTTTGTACATCAGTTGTGCTGCGACTCACAGTGGCAGCAAAAGACTTTCCCTGGCTGTAGCTAAAGAAAAGCATCTGAAGGACATGGGAGTAGTAAACAGACACACCACCTCCAGCCACCTGTCCATTGCTATCCTGCAATCATAAAACAAAACAATATGTTCAGTATTTTCACCTTGTTTATAACCTTAAACATTGAAATGTACGTGTGTTTGTGTGCGCGTGTGTGCAAATGTGTACGGGTGCATGTATGTTTGTGCGTGACTGAATTATGGTTTTAAGTGTGCATTTTAATCCCTTACATGTATGTGTATTGTACATACTATGTTGATGAGTGTGCACATATTTGGCAGCGTAATGTGTGTGAATATTTATTTTTTATCCTATACTACTTTGTTATGTTTTATCTGCTGTGAAGCACACTGTATTGCTATGCATGAAATGTGTTCTATAAATAAAGTTGGATTTAATTTGAAAAATATTAAAATATATGAGCAGAAATCCACCATACTGATGAAATAGCATGTTTTTGCCTTCTGTGTGATATGTTCTTTTTTTTTTCTTTTTTTACATTGCCATACTTTTTCCTAAAGCATAAATTAAACTCACTTTCAGATCCTCGTGGGTTATCTCCAAAACATTTGTGACATAGAAAGGGCCATGTTGGGCACTGCTAGATTCATCCATGATCTGAGTGTACATATAACCGGCTGAGGACATGATGACAATGATGTTTTTTCCCTCTTCATTGAATAGGAATGTAGCATCACGGATCTTGGAACTAGGGAGCAGGAAGTAGTACATGGGGCTCAGAGCGTCCACTGACAAGTCATAGATCTGTAGCCCAGGAAAACCAAAAGAAAAGTTTGAACAAAAAGTCGATTTTCTTTGGTCATCTTCTTAGATGAGCAACACTTAAATAATTCACCAGTATTACTGCAGTATTTTATAATTTAGTTGTTCTATCGATGTGTACCTTGACAAAGTCAGCTGTGATGATGGCAAGTTCGGTCTGAGAGCCTGGCAACCAGATTGCTTTGATGATGAAGTTGCCTGTAGCCAGTTGTGGATGTAAAACCAGATGGTCAGAGACTGAACCTGTACTGCTGAAAGTTAGTACGTGGCAGTCCTGGGAAGAATAAAAAAAAAAAACAACATTTACCCAACAGAATACTAAAATCCTGAAGCCAACACACGCATAGAATAATTTTAAATATATACGAAAAAATCCATACATGGTTGTTGTTGTTTTTTTTATCTCAAAATGTAACAAAATTCAATTAAAATAAAACTCAGGTTTAGAAGCATTATACTTTCTGACCTTTAGACCACACACAGCAAGATAATCTTCATTGCAAGGGTTGCCTGTGAGACTGAGGACTGTGAACGGAACCGGAGCAGAGGCCAGTCGGGTCAATGTTAGCTTCCTCTTGCTCGAGTCGGCTTGTTTCAGAAGAGTAGACAACTGAAGAACTGTTATCTGCCATGCAGATAATGAAGGAGAAAAAAAAAAAAAGAGTTCTGAGGTGTACTTTTAATTAAAATACTGCAAACTAATAATGTAACCAAAACAAACGTTTGAGTGACACCACTTTAATTATAAAGCTAGAAGGCAAAGAAGTAGCTGCTCTGGAGGGGGCATTCTTTTGACTTGAGTTTACTGTGTTCCTTCTTGTACAAAACAGTCACAGCTTAAGTTTTAATTGACATTTTTATCCAGAATGTTTAATTTTTAGCTTACCTTTCCCTTCTCATGGCTAACAGCAAGATGCTGACGACGGCCATGAGGTGAGGAAAGAACACACATGGCAACACGGCGCAGAACATGAGCACTGATGAGCTGGCGTATCGTTTGGCCCTGGTCACCACTATAATTCATCCTCACATTCTCAAAAGCCCCTTCCTGAGAGCCAAGCGTAGGCACCTGAGAGAGTAAAATGTAAAATTTTTGGTTTTATATAACACAGATGAGGATACCATTCATGTCTTCTTACCATCAGTTGATCAGTCATCTCAACATTTTTGTCCTGAGTATGCAGTTCATTAAGAGCTTTCTGAGCCCGACTGCTGCTTCCTACTGCTGATGCTTGCTGAAAGTTAGTCTGGATCGCTTCCATGAGAAACATTAGCATCTCAAGAATGACTGCAGCTGTGGATGATCCCATCTGCCACAGAAAAATGTAAAAAAATATATATTATAAAACCATAAGTCACACAATGTACAGTGCAGTGAGTGGACAATAAATCTTCAAGATTAAAAAACCGCACTGCAATAAACTCAAAAGGAAAAATCTATTTTTTCTAACCACTTGAGTTAGCAACTCCTCCTGGCAGCCCTCGATGCTTTTGCATACAATGTTCTTCTTAGGTCTCTCTTCATCACTGGATTTGCCATCACAGATGGTGACCTTGCCCTTCTCAGAGGGGGAGGCATTCTGATGTCGAATTGCACTCTCAGGCATCCGAAGTTCACTCTGGAAAGCTGAAGATTCTTTGAGATTGGAGCCTATGCCACTGCTGGGGCTGCGTTTAACCAAAGCCTGGGGACGATGCAACAAACACTAAGTAAAAAAAAAGAACTTTCTCAAAAGCATCTTAAAAAGTTTGGACATGGTATAAATTATAAATGGATGTCTTTGCATGTTCACTCTTATCAAGTAGTGTAGATGCAGTTTCCTGTAGAAACAAATTCAATCATGTGATTTAAGTGCATAAGCTAATATTTTTATAATTAGGATAATCAAAATTCTTTTTTTCCATTTTGAAAGTTCCTCCACAAGGTAGAGGCATAGTTTAAGACAGAGAAACTGGTGGTAGACAAAGTACATTCTCTAAACAAGTTTTAGAATCAACCAAAAATTATAAATTACAAATTTTCCAGGAATGATCACTGTACTGATAAGAGGAACAAGTTGCATGCCAATTTACCTACTCAAATTATCTTCCTATTAAATATCAAAACTCAGCTCAGTTTGTAAACATCTCCAAAAGTGGAAAAAAAATAAATAAAATAACCGTACTTTCACAAAAGTGCACAAAGCTATATATAACTGTCAATAACACTGACACTGCAGAAGAAAAAGTCACAGGCACTAAGAAAAAGATTTGATGATGAACAAAAAGAAACACGTAGAAGATGGTTTGTACTTCACATGCACACTAAAATACAACATTAAAGATTAACTAGGGAAAGTGGCCTTTCAGTACAAAAAAACGGAAGCAGGGATTCATACTGTAGCATTTTCATTTTCTGGTCACATACATCAGCTAGCTATAATCCTGATCAAATGAAATGGCTGGATGGAAGTCAATGGGGGAATGACTTGCAAACCAAAGTTACCGCTGTTGTTCTCTTCCCATGATGACCTGAGGTATTCGGTCTCACCTGGCAGCTGCCATCCTCTTTGGCACCGCAGTCACAGAAGAAAGAGCCATATTTGGCATAGGAGATCTCATGGTCTTTGTGACAGACCTTGGCACACACTGTGCACACACCTACCCCATCCACCATCTTACAGGTGTGACAGTGATACCTACAGTATGGAAAAAATAAACAAGGCTATTCGTCAAATTCATTAGTGTAAGAGTAAATGAACATTTTACTTTCATTAAAGGATTTATATCAATTTTTGTATCCACATGTAACAGGACACAATGAGATTTTATTTTACTAATGTTTAGTACATGTAACAAAAACAACCATAGATTAAAGCCAACAAACTATATGTTAAGACACAGTTCAGCTCATTGTTTACTAACACACTCCCAAGTTACAGACACTACAGGTACAAAATATCGGTGTATAAACGCATTCTTTGTTGGACAATTCAAAGTGAACTCATTCAATTGCTGTCACCAATTTCTCATTTGTTAAGAGATAATTACTTTTTTCCCCACATATAATTTGCAAAATATTTTGTAGAATAAACAGTTCACATTTATCTGTTTCCACAAATTCCTTTAAAAAAAAAAAAAGGCCCTAAAAAAATCCCTATAAAATTTTGTGACCATGAGCTCTATCAGCAAAGTTTAGTAAATTATTATATATATAAAAAAAAGATGTGATTATGGACTAAAACCATAAACCATTGGAAAAATAATTGTCTTTACCAGTGTTGGTTCATGAACTCCTTCTGAGTTATGGTAAAGGTGCACAGTTTGTTGCAAATGGAGTCTTCATCCTGCCAAACAATTAACATGTTAAAAGTGTGTTAATTCTATATAATTCTATATCTATACAGAAGGTAGAAATGTTTGACTGTGCACACAAAAATCTTTCACAATGGCTTTTTGTGTCAGGACAGAGAAGTTCTTAAGAATGACATGAATAGTTTAATTTCCTTTACAAAATAGTACAACAGCATGTTTCAATTTCAAATCACTGTGAAGCACTGTACAGCTACATTTATTTAAAAAATAAAATAAATAAATGTGGCGTATTACTAACAAGATTTGTGTCATTACATGCCCAAGATAAAACAAAAATAGTCAAATAAATTTCAGTAGAGAAACCAAAAATAGATTTGTTGCTGTCAGGATAAAAAGTTTCTAATGTCAAAATTTCATGTAAAAAAGGCTATCATATAGAAACCTAGAAATATAAACATCAACCTGCAATGTAAGAAATAAATATGTAAAACCTTTCTAGGAAAGGCTGCTTGTTTACTTTATAGCAGTGACATTCAGAAAGATATAGAATTACTAAATCTTTGCATTGTAAAAGCTTGGTCCACAGAGGGAGAAGTTAAAGGGTAACATCTTACAGAATCTTCTGCCTGGGAGTCATCCTCCTCTACTGCAAGTTCCTCCACCCAGTCAGAGTCCACTTCCATTGCCTTCTCTTCTCCCTCCACGAGCAGTGTGGAGGATCCCTGGCCATTGCTTTGCCGCAAGGCATTCATCACGTCAGCCAAATAGGAGATTATGTGGCATGAGCACTCCAGCATACTGGCATGCTAAATTTAAGAAAAAGTCAACGTTAATTGCCTTAAATTTAGAGTTAAACAGAGTAAACCTATCTGAAACCACATAGAAATAATTGAAGATTCAATTACCTTTCCATGGGTCAGATTTGTGCTAACTTTTTCCACAACATTCTTCTGTGTCAAGTACTTTTTACTGGAAAAAAAATGGAAGAAAAAAAATCTTTATTCTGAAATGTATACATTTATGTAGTAGTTGGCCTATTAATTAACAAATTATTAATCAGCCCAAATGTTTAACCATTTTCTGTGTTTTTACTGCACAATAAAAGCATATAATCAACATTAAACAAAAAATAAATACAAAATAATAATAAAAGTAGCTTTATGTCTATGAAACTGGCTTCTCACCATCTGGTCAGCCAGTCAATAGCTGCCCTATGAAGCTGCAGATGACCAGCTCCTTGTCCAGCACTGGCAAGTGTGGCCATGATGACCATGAGCTCAGGGAAACCTGTACCATCACCATTGGCCAGCATATCTGTTGCCATGGGAATAAGTGTGCTGAGGAGGACGGTGCAAACTCCCTCGCCCACCTGACTATTGTCACGCACAATGTGAGTGGTGAGCAGCTGAAGAAGCTGCCGGTTTTCTTGCACAATCTCCAGCTGTTCTGAATCCTTTGGTGGGGTGGCTGTCATACGAGTCAGCCAGGACTGAAGGCGAGATGGCTCCACACAGGCAAGTTGGGCCAGAGAGCCACACAAACATAACAGGCTTGGGTTTGGACTCTTCTCAGCTGGAAATGACAGGATCATCAAGCATCAGTATGGATTTTACTTACAACATCAAATATGTTGACATTTCATTTCAATATGCTTCAAAGGACCCACCATTTACAAATTTACCAATCAAATATACATTTTCTTATCTTTAGCAATTATTTAGCACGATGATAATATAGATAACTGCTCACTGCTTCCAATTAACTCTAATCATAAACTTACTGAGCTGGAAAAGTTTTGTGAAGAACTTCAGCACCCTGTTACAGAATTTTGCAGACAGGTTTTCATTGGCTGTTGCCATCATAATCTGGACAAGCTCACCACTGGAAAAAAAAAAAATCAAAAATACACATGACGCAACTGCAAAATGTGAAGGATGATGATGCTGGTGTTGTTTGTTAAACCAATACCTGAAGGAAAAGAATTCTTCCATTGCCTTTCGGACCTGACTGCTTTCAAGCTGTTTTTCAAGATACTGAAGACATTCCTCCAAAATGGACTCATCCAAACCACTAAAATATAAGAGTAGTGAAATCAACAACCATAACTTAATACCAATGCAAAAAATAAAAACTACCAAAAATAAATAAAAAGACTCAAATCCATAAAAGGGAGCAGTATAAGAACCATTTTAACATTACAAGATGTTTCTACTGAGTGTTACCAGGTTTAATTAATGATTCATATTATACCTGTTTGGGTCTGAATGATTGGCAATAATGTTGTAACATCCAGTCACTAGACGCTCGTAGATCCGGGCTAGGAAGGCATCCGATTCTGATGGGCCAAGGATGCGCTCCAATGAGGTGCTGCTGATTTCTGCTACACATTCTGTGCTGGTCTCCAGGAGGAGGGGCAGTAGAGAACTCACAACCTGTGAGGAATTCAGTTCTTCTGTGCTGATGGGACAAATATGCACAAGTATTAACAAGACAGCAGGTGTCTTATGAATAAAACATATCTCTTTGCAGTTGTTTACATGTTCAGATTTAAACAGAAACAAATGAGAGCTTACACAATGAGGTCTCCAGTGAGACGGACCAATGAGAGGAGGATGTGTTTAAGAGAAGAGGCCAGAGGCAGGGACTGACAACTCAGTGTGCCCAGGTGAGCTGCTTGGATGGCACTGATGTAGCTCTCTGAGGGAATGGTATCATTGGCAAATGCATTTCGCTGAAAACAAACAAAAGGTTTTTCAGTGTTGTTGTTTGCTGGTATAGCAATAGATTGGTTTGGCATGTTCAATACGCTGAGATATGATCAAAAACTAAAACAGATAATGAAAATTGACTCAAATTTGTTTTCTGTTGCACAATTGTGCCATTCTCAAGTTAGAATTATGGCCAGTTTACTACATACATACAGGTTCAAACTGCAGAGTTGCATTACCAATATTCCAAGTCAAGCATTGTGTATTGTATTATTATAAAGTGATTCCCACCACAACAGTCCATCCCAGAACACTGCACAAATTCTCCATTTGTTTCAGACCAAAGACCAAAGAACCAGCTTTCTACACTTTTAGATGCATGTAATTGCATGTACTGTTGTGCAAGAAAATAAATTATAAACACTTTGCCCATAAATGCTAGATGTGATAGATATGTGTGGAGTTTGGTCAAATCTAAAACAAAATGGTCCTTATAGGAAAGGAAAAAAGTCAAAACCAACAGAGCAACAATATGTACATACCCATGAGCCAATGTTAGGGAATTCATTGGTGTGAATGTTGTTCCAAGTCTCACATGTTGTCTGAACAGCTGATGGCAAGTTCTGCATTAAACTATGACCTGTGAAGTTTGATTTTACAAGTTGAGATTAAAACACCCCTAAACAAACTGCCAAAACAAATGTTTTACTATATTTTAAAGTAATTTCTCAATATACGGTACCCAGCAAGTTGGCCTTGCAACGGGTGGAGCCAATGGACAGGACTGCAGCAAAACCTTGGAGCTTTGCATCAGTCAGCTTGTTTTCTCCTTCCTCTGGGATGTTCATCAGTAGGTAAGATCTGGCCAAGACAAGTTTTATTTCAAAGTCTGATCAGGATAAGTACTTGTAAAACAAACGGACGATATTTTAAATTTCCTAAACATCCACTAGGATTGAAAAGTCTAAACACACAACATTTAAACTGGACAGAGCACTTAAAAATACAGTTTCCTCTACAGTTACCTGAGATCCAATTTAAGAAAAAGTTAACTTTTATTCACCTTGTGAAGGCTGTATAAATGTCCATGAGCTGCAGCGTGGCAGGCAGCAGGTTCTTTGTGATATCAGAGGACTTGTGGGTATCTGCATCAATTGCAACCTTGGACAAATGCTCATCTAAAGAAACCTGCACTTTAGAGATGACCGCATCCAGAGTATAGATAGCTTGAAGAGAAGGCAACTGATGAAGTGGAAGGACGACTTTTGAGTCAACACTTGAGAAGGTAGAAATCTGCAACAGAATTAAGTTGAAAAAAAAAAAAAAGGTTAAAATGACAATTATTTACAAAACCTTGTTTCAACAACAGCAGCCACACAGGTTACTGAAACTGTTCTAATCATTACCTGTCTGGCAATGTACTCCTCTGCTAGCTCCACATCATATTTAAGAGTGCTGCACTTTGCAGCTGTTGTCTCAACAAGTGAAGCTGCTTGGTCTGTTTTCATTCCCTGCTTCACCAAGTGCTCCTGTTAATGATGATGTTGACATAATCAGACATCAAAAACAAACTATTCAATCAGAAAATTAACAATATACAGCATTTTGCTAATATGACATTCTAACTTCAGCATACCTTGATCCAGTTCACATATGTAGATACCCCCAGACGTGAAGACCAACGCAGTGTGTGCAGGATGTCACTTTCACTGGGGTCACTGCAACCAGTCTTTAGCTGCTCCATGAAAGCTTTTGAAGGTGGCAGGACACCCAGGATTCTCCATAGTATCAGAAAGTAATACTGAAGAGAGCAGGCCTCCTGTGTGGCAATAAAACAAGTTGTTAAATAAAACAGAAATACTTTTTTTCTCCAGTGCTGATTCTAGGCCAGAAATGGCTAACAATACAGCAAGATTACAACTCAATATAACATATTTACCTTCTATTTTCTAATTTAAATGTCATTATAATAACAGAACTCTAAATAAAAGATGCAGTCGCAGAAGATACTGCAGGTGACAGGTATGTAATGCAATTCAGGCATTTCTGAAAGGCCAACTCTTTCAGGGGCTTGTTCACTTGCTAAAACAGCAGTGTTTGTTTTTGTGTAATGAATACTCACCATAGGAGTAATGGGTTTGTTTTCTTGCCTTCTGGCTGTGTCAAAATGAGAGCCTGCTTCCAAAAGTGAGATGAGCCAAGCATACAGTTCGTCATATTTAACTCCCCCATTGCCCAGCTTTGAAAAAACCTGCCAGTGAAAAAAAATGCATTTTACATACAAATGAGCATTGCTTTATAATGTTTGCTTTTGGATTTAAACCCATTCTAATGAATTACAAATAAACGCAATAAAAGTTTGACTCTTACCTTGCTGTCTAGTCTGCTGATGTCATCTTCAGATGTCTCGGGAGACAGCACACAGTAGAATTTGGGCTGAACATTTGAATCTTTAAGAAATAAAAGCAAAAAAGTACGTAATTCACTAACAAACACATCCAAATCAGACTGACAAACTGACAGCAAAAACAGGCACAATATTAAAAACAAGTGTCCATTTTGAAAATAATGGTATTCACTGAATTTACCTGCTGAACAGTGTTTTGCCCAGTTCTCCTCCACCTCTTTAAATCCATAGTAAAGTGGGAGACTGCTGCGTTTGCCACCTTCCTGAGCAGAACTTGGCCCAGTGGATGGTGGGGTGAGGAGATTGTACTGCACCTATGATTAACATTTAAAGAGTATTTAAATTAAAAGATTTCACAATTTCAATTAAAGTCCTTAAATGTACCAACTTAACATTAGAAAAATTTTGATTAAGAAAAGGCCATCATAATAATCACTAACAGCTCACACAAATCTAAAAGCTATAAATAGCTTCATATTTTACATCACAAAATCCAGCATAGTTTAAATCACAAGATTAATTATTTTTAAAGTTACTGTTGAAGTGGAAAATCACTTAAATAGAAGCAATAACCTGTTCAAAGAGGTATAAGGGGGCCTTGGAGTAGTGGCGCATCAGGTAGTCAAAAACAAGTAACAACCGGGCCATGTTGAGGGGTACAGACTTCAGCTGGGAGTCTCTGCTCTGAGCCACTTCAGTAATGGCCTGGGTAGTCATGGTGAGAACTGATCGACGACCACGTTCTGACAGATTATGAAAAAGCAGCAGCAGCAGCTGAAGGTGTTCGACATTAAGGTCATCTTCTCCATGAATAGAACCCTGAATGGTGTGTTGCTTCAAGGTTCCCAAAAATCTGAGAATGGGATAGCATAAAAAAAGAAAGAAAACATTGAAAAAAGGTAAGGAGATTGTCATAATTTATGTAACATATATGTTAAAGCAACACTGGACGACTTTCCTGCTTATGCCCCTACTGGTCAAAAGTGGAATTTCAACTGTTGCAAAATCATCTACCTGAACAAATAGAATTCCCCCCACTCAGTCTGCCACAGCTTTTCAGCTAATAATCTTGCCAGACAAGTTGTTGCTTTTAAATTTAGTTGAATGTATAAATATAAGTTCATAAATAGTCTATCTCTCTCTGCCTCTTTCTCTCTCTCAGCTGGCAAAGCATAAATGCAGATTTATTCTCTGCCGGGTGGACTTGAGCAAAACCTCCGGGTCCCTTGTGGACCAGCACGGACCTGATGGGCTTTCGGTCTCATTCTGCTGGCACAAAAACCTCCCGGACCACCAGTAGATCATAGCGACCCTGACGAGCAGTGCGGGTCTCCGTCAGCTGGCGCGAAACCTCTCGGCTCGGACAGCAGGCTAGCTCTGTAGGCTACTCCTGTGTCAGCGTTTCGTGCCGTTGCGCGTAATCGGTTCCACGGATTTATTTATGTACCTGTGAGGTGTTGTTAAGGAAGGCTTTGATTATCATCAGGTCGGTGTAGGAGAGATTAACCCAGGCATAGCTGCGGGATGACGCCTGGTTCAGCCTCAGGGTCTGCTTGTTAGCCTAGCCGCCGCAGCTGGGAGTCTGTGCACCGGAGGCAGCCAGAGGGGAGTGCGTGGAGCCGCCGTCGCCACACCGGTGTTCCACCAATGACCGTGGGGGTCGACCTGTCCGCTTCATAATCATCCTCCTCTGATTTGTTGTCGTTACCTTCCGGTTTCACCGCAGCTTGGAGACATTCAGGTCTCGGTCAGGTTCGGCTGATTAATTTAAATATTTATTTATCTGTGAGGTGATGTTGAGGAAATCTTTCAGAACATTATTTTCTACAATATTTCACCACGTGGTTAATAATCAGACTGGTTAAACCTTGAAACGCTGGCTGAAAACCTCTCCTTCCCCTAGTTGCTAGCTGGTTACTATTGCCGTAAAGCAGAAGGTTACATCATCAGTCGCGGGTCGAGACTGAAAACTGTCTAGTGCGGTATCTGGCCAGTAGAGGGGTGCAGAGTGCTGTCAAACATGAAACTGGTCAAGTTTCTTACTCAACAGTCAATGAGATCAATTTTAAGGATCTAGCTTAAAAAGTAAAATATCATCTAGTATTGCTTTAAGAGGTATTATATGGTGCAGTGTTTTCTTATAATGTGGTTGTCTCACCTTTCCCAAACTTTCATACACTCCAGCACATCCGGTTCTCCCTGCACACTGGCTTTGTGCTGCCATATGAGGAGAAGTCTGGAGAGGACTGATAATGATTGAGGGTGAATGTACAGAGGCCATGGGCCCTCTGAAAATGGAGCAACCCCTAACTGTTGAAGGAGGGTGTTCTGCAAATGTCAAGATACAAAAACAAGAGCACAAGTTAACAGACTATTACATTTCACTGTGGGTTTACTGGAAAAAAAAGAAAAAATCTGTGATCTCAAATGTCTTATCACTGTGAACATAAACTCTAAATAAAAGAAAACATCCACTTACCTGCAAGACTGGGGAGGGAAGATCTGAGGTTACAAGGGTGTGGTTGAAGTGGTACAGAGCTAGGGAAAATGCTTCATCTGAGGAACCTGAGACACAAAAATATGTCATATCAATAATTATGGTATATAAACCTATTTAAAAAAATAGTTAATTGATGTAATTTTTGTTTAATGGTAAGGCATACCTTTGACATCTTTGTCCACATCTTTAATGATGCTGGCAAGCGTAGCCATGTGTTGCTCTGTGAGAGAGACGCTCAGGTAGTTGCGGATGAAGTTGTTCCTGGATTTCAGCATTGAGGTGGTGATGAAGTTTAGAATGCTGGAGGCCAAACCAAGGAACTACAGAAACAATGAGTTGGCAGAGTGTCACATGATAATAAAAAACTCATAAGCTGACATAAGTGGAATTTTAAAATACATGTATTAAGGATTTACCAGTTCTGGATCCTTACGCCCCGCTAAAATGTTGCCATTCTCACTTGGATTTTGTTTGCTGGGGCTCTTAAGTCTGGGAGACGTCTCTAGGGGTGGGGGTGGAGGAGGGGGAGGGGGAGCCACTTTATCCTTGGTTGGTGAAATTGTCTCTTCAAACCAGAGTCCCAAGATGGGTTCGCTGTCATCATCTGTCAAAAAAGTAAGAACATTTCATTTGACTTCTTAGACAGGAACTATCAAATCTTTCAGAACTTATGAAGTATGTGTGCAGTTGAAGTGGAGTCATTAATAGACAACAAAATGCTTCACATTGGTTTAAGACACTTTCAACACAGTACAAGCAGAAGACAAGAGTCAGAGACTACATGAAATAGTGAACAAACTCACATGTACTTAGTGTGGGTGACCAAAATAAAAAATATAATAAAGATTATTCTCTTTAGATAATAGTTTTAAAGTGCATTTATTAGTAATTTCTGTCACTAAAGTTAAGCCAAAGCTTAATGGATTGTTCATATTTTTCTACAATGCATTGAGGAGAAAAGTCTGGGGTAAAAAATAGAGATGAAACCACCTTTGTTTTAGAGTTTGTTGAACCAGCCTCACAAAGAAAACCCAGCTATTTCAAAATTTCAGATCAAATAAATTTTACCTAACCACTCTTTAGATTGTCTGTATACAGATATTTTAGCATCTAAAGTAGGCATTGCTCAAAATTGGGTTTCCTTCAAAAACAGAAACCTTTCAGCATGCATGAATAAATTCATAGCTAGTTCTGTGTGTGCACATTCCTATACATGAACTTGTGACACAGACAACAGAGACAGATGATGCTAGGATTGAATTCACACTTGATGCAACATACATAACTTATTATCTAATGCAATCAATATCTTACTGAAATAAGGACACATTGTGTGTCAAAAAGAAAACCGGTAGCAATGTGCATTTTAAAATGAATAATATATCAGTTAAGGTAATGGCCATTTTCCAAGTATAATAAGATATTGCCATTTCCATTTCAGGAAATGTTTCAATTTTTAAGCAGTGGGTTGGATTGATTATCACATTTCTATGCGTTATTGTAGGTAAATGTATTGACGTCAGCTAGTATTAAAACATTGTTCTGGTAAACTAACCTTTTTAGATTTAGCAATGAGAAAGTAATAAGAACCAGGGGAAAACCTATTATATAGTGCATGTATTTTCTTAGAACACTGAAATGTTTTGTAACAATATACAGTACCACCAACTTAAACACACACTGCAAAATGCAAACACAAGCAGGGATGTTCAATGTATCCATTTATGTTCTTCTCAAGCAAGTTTTCATTAAAAATCTTATGGTTTGGAGTTTTCGTTTTACCCAAACGTGCATTTAAATTGCTCAGAAGAACCAAATCAACATTCTCTAAAACCATACCCTCAAAATCTAAGGGCAGACAAGAACAGAAATGCAATGGAATCTGTCATGAAACACAGATGTAACCATATTCAGCCAGAGGGGAAATGTAAAGACCATGTACATCTTCCTAACCATACTTAATGTTTACCGGCTCAGAACCACAAATGCAAGCAAAGGAAAACATCAGCCTTCTCTAGGATTTTGGGTTCCAGGATTATCCATGTAAAAGTAAAGCCAGGTTACAATTAATTTAGTTCTACCATCTGCATAAGCAGATTCAAAATTTGTAATCTCATTTGAGTCTATTAGGCCTTATTTGTGTCCATCCTCTTACACACAAAACAATCAGACCTCTTTTGTGGATGACACTTCCCAACTACAGTGAGATCATTTTAAAACACAAAAAGACGACACAACCTTTGTTTTAAAAGAACATCACATTAAGCTATTCTTCACAACTGCATGCAACATACAAAAATAATCAAAACTTTTTAAGTGACAGCAAGATGAAGCATGTATATTAGGGATGTGGAGATTCACCGATTTGAACCGGTGGTCCGATCATGACGTGTAAAATCTGACTGCACCGGTAGCTTCAGCGAGCATCGGCTCAGCTGACTGCTAAATGCGCAACGTATCGCTCTCTCTTGTCTCCCATCGGTGAAAACGATGGTTACATCGATTAGTTCAGGGTGTCCAGCCTTTTTCCTCACGAGCTACTTTTATACTGAGCAGCTCCACGCGGGTTGTGGGGCGAGCTGCAGGTGCTGCAAACGCTGTGTGTGTGTGTGTGTGTGTGTGTGCGCGCGCGTGTGTGTGTCCACCACCGAGTCAGCGCTCGTTCACGGGACGTTTAACGGAGGTTTCGTGGCTCAGCTGCTGTCCTTGTAACTCGTTCCCCGGAGGGGCGCGGGGGAGAACTACGACTCCGCGTTAAACCGGTTGATCAACTTATCTGTTTTGTCCTCGTTTTGTTGAACGCACCACCAGTAAAACTACGGAAGCCAGGTGGCGCGCAGGCGCAGTTAGAAAACCTGGCAGAACAGGTGAGGAGGAGATGATCAACATCCGAGAGTCTGAATGGTTTCTGCTCTGTTAGCCACTAGAATCTGTTAGTCAGTGTTAGAGACACTATGTTGGAGTTATTTACACACTGCACAGAGTTAGTGCTGGAAATGTTTATTAGAGGAGGTTTAACAAGTGGTTTAGTCAAATTACAGACAGAAAACTATTAATTAAACGAGGATCTGAGGAAAGAGCTTTGTTAATCGTTCACATCTTTTATTATTTATTTTTAAGAGGCCTATTCTTTTAAATTGGCTATATTAATTAATTGTTAAAAAAGTATAGATATTTACTTTATTGATCCCTTGGGTAAAATCCTAAGGTAAATTCAGTAACAGTTGAGACTAACAACAAATGTAACATTTTTGCTGATGATTTAATATTTATTAGGAATAAAACAATCCTCTTGTCTGATCCATAATAAAGTGCATTTTTAAAGTAGAATTTATTGATTTATCAAAACAATAAAGTATCAAATAAATCTTTCACAGAGAAAGAGAGAGAGAGAAGTAATTATGATGATTTTTTTAAAAACAGACGTGGACTTGAAAATTCTCTGTGATGTGTTGAATCGTTTCAAATCGCACCGTGAATCGCATCGAATCGTATCGAATCGCATCGAATCGCCAGCAAGGATGAATCGCATCGAATCGTATCGGCAGAGGCTTCACTGTATCGTCAATGTATCGAATCGCTGGGAGCGTATCGAGATACGAATCGAATCGGCCTCAGTGGTGGGGATTCACATCCCTAATGTATATAGACATGTTTAAATCTTTATGTACAATCTGAAGTTATTAAGAATGATACCAGTATTTTAACGTGGGTCTTACTTTATTTTTATATTGAAATCACTCCTACAAATCTTATAGAGGGCATCAAAACTGCTTTAAAGCCGCTTTCTGGAGAATTTGCGCAAGAGAGAACTTTTTGAATCCAACGTGCCAACGCCCCTCCCGGTCCCTCAAACCCCACCTCTACAATTGTGCATGTGCGTTACTTTGGTCTAATACGTTTTTCGCCAAGTTTAGTCGTTGAACTTTTCTGTGTTTTTCTTTCTTAAGTTGATGTAACCCTCAGTAGCCGGGGAATGGCAAACTTTTAAGCAGAAATTTGCTCCGACTTCTCCACGACTGGCTGCACTCTTCTGGTATGGTGACTGTAAACAGGAAGAAACGGAGTGTTGGGTGTGCACGGCCCCACCTTTACAGGTTTGTGCAATGCGCATACACATCGACTGACAGCCGACAATGCGGAAACTTGAATTCTATTGGTTTAAAAAATTTGGCGGCCAGTATTAATTCAAAGGGGTCTATGGGAGGAAGGAGGGACTTAAGAAGAATAACAAATGTTGTGGAGCCCTAGCCATATACCATCATTTAGAACTGAAATATCATTTGAAACATTTTATAAAACTTTGATACATAAATAAATACTTCAGACGGTATCTTTAAGATCACTAAAAATAATTATCTACAAGATATTAAAAGAACAATGTCAATAAGCAACATTACATATCTACCCTGACTGAATGTTATTAAAGTAAAAAAAACAATTATTACAACCTAAAAGCATTTATATACTTGTAGAGATTGAGGTTTAGAGTGGGTCAGTCTGTTTTGTTATAATTGGAAGTTCTATTAGATAACCAGTTAATTCTTCATTTCTATGTATTAGTTTTAATTGTTAACACCTAACACAGCTGAGCTCATTACATTTGATTACAGAATCTGTGTAATAAAAATAACATGACGTATATGTAAAAGTTACTTTGACTTTAGGGGCAGCGGTGGTTTTGCGAATGAAACTAGCTGACTCAACACTGTACATAACCATGAATAGTAATATAGGTTAAGTTCATTGGTCAGCTGCAATCAGATGTTTCAATACTAAAAATAATGAGCACTCACACATCAATAGCACTGGTATTATTCTTGGAAAAAACAATGAGCCACAGATGAACATCTGACACAAACAATGCCATTTACTTCATAGTAATTCTATTTTTTTAAATATATTGTTTATATTAAAGTTTGTTCATCTCTGGCTTGATCATTTTCTAGTCTAACAGGTTCACAGCTTAATTTTTGTGACATATAATAAATAAAAAATACAAACAAATAAAAATCTAAAACAGCGATGTGGACACTGAATCTTTGACCTGAGGACAGAAAACTGCTGACCTGAGACACAAGCTGCATTTGTCTTCTCCTCTCTTCTCTCTGCTGAAATAGTAAACACTGTCAACTACACTGTCATTATGTAATAAAGGGACAAGAAATTATTGACATGTGTGCATATGAATATGTTTAACCATTCCTGATGCCATTACCTGACTGGTGCTTTATTTAAGCATACAGAGTTATCCCAACACTAGAGCAAATATACAACAGATGGTCATTTTGCAAGATTGCCAATTCATAAATTTTAAATTCCTTGCAATAAAGACTCAGCTGCAATCTCTAAATAAATCCCCTCTCTTCTAAAAATATCTTCAAGTCTTCCGAGAACCCTCTGCGGTTTTTACTCCTGCTATAAATGCATAACAGTCATTGATGTGTATTTTAAAAGTTGTAAAAATCTTATTTTGCTAATTTGAGCTGTTACATTGATGTATGTTGTAGAGTAAAGACTACAGAGGCTAAGCATTATGCATCACTTTTATCCAGATAAATGAAGTACCTTGGCTGCTATCCTCCTCCGTACTACTGAAATCATCCTCATAGTAGGTGTTTGAATCTGTTGAAGCACTTGCATCACTGCTAACTGAGCCCTTCCTTTGGCGCTGGAGGACGCAAGCCTGATGGAAGAAAACAGAAAACATTAAAGTCTTCCTAATTTACCTCTAAAACATTTTATTCATTCCATAATTACTTCTGAACCAAATTCCTTTGAAAATTAAGTAGAGGACAAATATTATATGTACCTTTTTGTAGGAAGTGGAGAGAAGGGTGAAGAGCAGATTTGTTAGGGGAACAGAGTCAATCAGTCTCTGGACCCTCTGGATAGAAGTGCTTTGTGCCATGATGTTGAGCTCAGCTGGTGGGCCATCACTTGCCCAACCCTGCAAATGGAAAGTATTGCTTTAGTGTTCTCATGCAAGGTGATTGTGCAAAAACCATGAAGAGGTCATAGAATTTGGGGCGGCACTAGCTCAGTTGGGAGAGTGGCCGGTCTGGTAACCGGAGGGTCACCAGTTCGATCCCCAGCTCCGGCTGGGTTAGATTGTCGTTGTGTCCTTGGGCAAGACACTTCACCCACCTTGCCTGTGTGAATGTGAGTGTGAGTGTGACTGTGTGTGAATGTCGGTGGTGGTCAGAAGGGCTGATGGCGCAGAATGGCAGCCTCGCTTCTGTCAGTCTGCCCCAGAGCAGCTGTGGCTACAGACGTTAGTCGTAGTTTACCACCACCGGTGAGAATGACTGTGTGAATGAATAATGCAACTCTGTAAAGCGTCTTTGAGTGACCTAGAAAAGCGCTATATAAAACTGATGCATTATTATTATTATTATAGAATTGGAAGTTATCCAGATTAAAATGGAGTGGAGGATGTTTTAAGCTGCTCATAAACACAAACTGATGGCAAGTCTAATTTAGAAGAAAAGTGGTCAGACTACTGCAACATATTATTACGAGTGTTACAGCAGGTCATTCTTACCAGCATGTCAGACTTTAAAATGCAGTTCTACATGGTTTTATCTTTTTTTTTTTTTATTGACATTTCAACACCTGTTTTTTGTGGCTTATGTAAATAGGTTTATTTAATTTTTATCTATATTGATAATTGACTTGTTCTCCCATATTTCTTGTTGTTGTCATGAGAGCTCTGTAACACCAAGATTTCTCATTAGTAGGATAACAAAGATTTATTCTATCGATCCTAATAGCAAAAAAATTACTATATGACACAGACCTCAAAATATTTGGTAAACTTTCATGTATTAAATGTAAATGTAGATACATACAGTACATGTTCATTTGTATGGGTTTTGAGTATAACAGGCCAAATTATAATTTTTCTTAAGATGAGCCAGATTTTTATAGTTGATTTTTACAAAATAATTTATATGGACAAAAGACAATAAAAGACTGAAGAAAAGTGAGTGTATTTGATTAGTTCCTCTGGAGTACAATAGAATGCTGCTGTATTTTTTTAGTTAGTTTACTTACCCGATGTAGAGCCTCAACTTGCAAATCTTGAAAAAGTGAAGTCAAAAGTTTGATGGCATGATTGGCCAGAATAACAGACAAGATTCCAAATCCTTGGTGTCTTAGAGGGGAAAATAAATCACAAAATAAATCAGTTAATGCACAAATCACTCATAATTTCAACTAACATTGTCAGAAATATGCAGATTGTGCTTTTACATAATTAGAATTATAGTGAAAGTTGTCAAACTTTACAGACAAGTCTTTCCTGTGACCTACTAAGAAAGAATGTAGAGCAGTAACTACTGTGTACACCTAAATCATAAATTATAATAAAAATGTAGGTAAAATTACAACGTCTCCTGTTACACAAGTTTGAACTTTTTGCTTATTTTTAATCTAAACTAACCCTTTCCCAGGACCAAGTTTAGGAGACCCTGCACCATCCTTGGTGCGAGCAGCAATGTCCCGGACACGCAGGGCAGCCAGGGGATCCTTCTCCTTCCCTTTATCTGCCAGGGCAGTTGGACTCAGGTTAAGAATCAGATACAGGCTGTTTAGAAGGCACCAGGCTCCAAGCAGTTGGAAGTTCTGATAATGCTAAAGTGCACAAAGTGTTTAAAAATGAGTTAGTATGCTGGAAATACATGTAACACATGAAGTGAAACAGATTAAAAATAACAATAATAATCTGACAATCTATTCCTGAGTTTCCCATAAATCCAGTACTCACCTCTCCTCCAGCTCTGCGCGAGTTGCTGATTGCCTGTCCAATCATTTCATAAATTTCCAGCTGTTTTAAGACAAGTTTTGAGCTTGTTAAAATCTTAATGTAATTCATCAATATAAGTACAAACAGCATGTCAGAGACTGTATTAGCAAAAAGACATGACACAAAAAAACAGTATATGCAAAAGTTTTAATGCTGTATTAAAGGCAAAGTGTTGTCAATCCAAAAACTAAAAACTATTTTGTGTGTGCTGCACTTATGATCATGTTTTTGACACATTAAATACGTGCTCGTTTTAATTTTATCATTTAAATCAATGCACAGTATTAGCACTTGTATTGTACTCAAGACACTCACACATTTCTGGACAATTGTGGCAGCATCATTTTCATAGTCCTCTTCTTTGGTCCCAGTGGAGGCAGAGCGAAGCTGCAAGCCACTACCTACCTGTAAAATGGCCATGCATGTGGCTACACTCACACCTAAACAAATATGAATATATAATACTTTTAGATTCAACAATTCAGCTTTGAACTCTAACAATGAAGCAGCTGTGCTCAGCTGATGACCGAATAGGCGCAGGAGAAGTAGCAATTGTTCCCTCTCATCAATTAAATTATTTGTCTGATTATTGGATTTACACCAGTATGAATTACTACATCATGCAATTTCTTTTTACTTTAAGAGATTTAACACCTACCAGCATAGAGACAACTCAGCGCTAGTACAGTCATATCCAGCAGTCTCCCTGGTGTCAGAGGTTCAAGTACAGGCAAGGAAAGTGTGTCCAGAGCCATGGTGACATCAATTACCAATGAGTGAAAGCTAAAAGAGAGTTTTATATACACCATAAGTCGAAGACTTTTAGATGAAGAGGAGTAATGTCTATTTCTGAATGTCTAGTAAAGGTGCAGCCATAACTACATCTAAGCACCAAACAAATCATTAGGTGATATATTTCTACTTATCAGATCACATTAATCTAATATAGAAATAAATACCCGTTTCGAACAGCAGTAGCATCAGCCACAGTAGCAGGCATGATAAAGAAAGAGTTGGCTGAAACAGCATCCTGGAAGCGGTTGATGTAACGTAAAAAGTAGGGCAGGTTGAGACACACTCGTAGTAACTTTTCAGATCCACCTGGGAAGACAAATTAAAGAGGAAAAAAGTATAGGATATTAATGGTGGAAATGTTCTTATCACTTGTGTATTTTGAGAAAAAAAAGCTAACAGGTACAAAACAATTTGTTACAGCTGAAATCACCAAACAAGCCAACAATACTTTTAAACTCACCAAGTTCCTGTAAGCTTGACACATTCTGGGACACAAAAGCATTCTTCATTTTGGCCTGAATGGCTTGATCTGTGGACTGATCATCACAATCACTCTCTGCCTACAGTTGAAAAAAACAACACAATTCTGATAAATATTTACAAAATAACGATGAAACAGCTGCATTGACTGAAGCCAGAAAATGTTAAAATGGAAAGAGCCAATTTCCTGCAAAAAGACTGACTTTAAAAAAAACTGGTAGACTTGAGCGGTTATCTTCTCATCACAATTACCTGCATGTGTGCTGCTGATGGAGAGCCCAGGATGGAGGTGAGGTCTGGGTTAAAAACTGAAGTCAACTGATTAAAGAAGTTCATTTGTACTTCTTTTTGTCGGAGCTCTGGATTCACAATACTGGGCAACTCCTTCTGGTCTTCCACTGAGAAAAAAAAAAACTTTTTTAGAGAAATATCACAGCATATTCTTGAAGTTTTGACCCCTAGTATTGATACATTTAAAATGTATTATCATTCAATACACAAATTCAACACTGTAAACTAATGGGCACAAAATTTATTGTCCATCTGTCAGAAACATCTCTGCCATACTAAAATTCTAAAACTGATTTAAGGACACTCACTAGGGATGTCACGGTTACCGGTATAGCGGTAAATCCCGGTAAAAATGTTGACAATAATAATTACAGCCATGTTTAAAAAAAATAATAAAATATCTCGGTGGATAAACCGCGTTCACGGTTTAGGCGCGGTGACCCAATTCAGCCACCATCTTATCTGCAAAAGCTTCCGAACATGAGCACTTTGTAGTGTTTACAACCGAAACTTTATTGAAGCTAAAGCTAAAATGATGGTGGAAAAGGGAGAAAACAGCGCTGAGGGCATCTATCAGCCCTCATAGAAGACAAAAGTCGGAAGCATGGGCATATTTTGGATATTTGAAGAATGTCGAGGGACAGTTGTTTGCCAAACGTGCCGGAAAAAAGTGTCAGCGAAAGGCAACAACACGTGAAATCTCATCACACATCTGCATTACCATCACCCACAACTCTACAGTCAAGGGAGGGTAAGTTAGCGTTTTAGCTGAAATACATGATGTGAGGACTTTGGGTTGAGGGAGAATGCAATGAGTCACCCTACTGTGCAGCCGCAGTGCCACTGCCAGATTATAAACTCTGTCGCGGACACCCCATATTGAAATGACGCTACGGGGATCACAGCGGGCAGATAAGAGATGGTCACTGTTGATGCTTGCTTAATGAAGCACGTCAAAACAGGTACACCAGAACTCCAGCTTAGCAGAAAATAATTGGTCGTTTATTAACCATGCTGCGGGGAGTGGGTGCAGTACAGAGATGATGCCACATTGGCGTAATGTACGACGGGTAACCATAGAAACGAGGTTGTTTTTGTCAAGTACGTGGTCCATGCAGTACAATAGAGTGTTGGTCAACTGATCTACAGTCGCCAATTCTGATTAATTATGAATTATTATTAATTTAACAATGATTACTGCCTGATATTTCCCCAAATCTGAAAAGCTCACTGGAAGGACACAAGTCGAGGACAATATTTTCCTGATATAGAGGATTTATTTAGTTGTCTAGTTGGAACATATTCAACACCCTTTAAAAACAATACCGCGATAATACCGAAAACCGTGATAATTTTGGTCACAATAACTGTGAAAGTAAATTTTCACACCGTGACAACCCTAACACTCACCATCTGAGAGGGTCTTGATAGTTTGAGGCAACTTTGCAGACTTCATCATAGCAGTGAAAGTAATTATCTCTGTACGATCTAGTCTGCTGCACCCAGTGCAAAGTCCTTTTATTAGAAGAATCAGGTGTTTCTGTAGAAAAAAAAACTGTATTCTTCAGTTTAGGTGCACAACATAATCAGTTATAATCATAAAATACATGGGAGCTGAAAATTTTGATTAAATTTAAGCAAGAAAATATGAATAATTAAACAGAAAAAGTAAACATAGTTTAGAATCGAGTTTTTTATGAATGTAGCCTGCAAACATTGCATCTTTTTCCCAAGAAGCATGTTTTCTCACCTGTGACACTGCACATGCTTCATCCGGGTTCTCCAGGCGCATCAAAGAGAATTCAATCAATACTTTGCATGCCGCCGCAACTGACAGCAACTGATTTCTTGGTACTGTAGAACAAAAAAAAGTAGCTTGTTGGTAGAAAGAAAACCATTTAAACATGAATACTTTGGATCCAACAGGATCCAAGTTTATCTAAAGCATTAAAGTAAAAATTAAAGATACGTACTCTGTCCACAAACTGTGGTGATGTAATGTGCAGAAAGAGCCACAAACGATGAATAAAAAGGCTCATATTGTTTGTCGTGGTGAAGGATGTCTGATTCACTACAAAAGAAAAGAGAAACATTGCGTTACACTTTGCAATAGACGATCATCATGGCATGTCTTCACCACATTTTGAGGCCAAGGTCAAACTGTCCTTTAATTGATTTTAATTACAGGATTGCTGACTTAAACTGGTGCTCTGATATTGACTGGTATCTTTGTTATCTCAAAAAATAAATCCACATTGTGAGAACTTTCTTCAATTATATATTTTACTCCAATGTCTCCCCTCATGAGGTGTTGCTTGATATTAAATAGAATCTACAGTCCAAGCCAAGTATTCCAGTCTAGCTCACTGTTTTGTTACATTACACACAATAAATCAAAATTGTATACACTTGTATAAGATTTGAATTTTTTGACAAATGACTGCATCTGGTACACAACAGAATAGCACAGGCCTATTTCATGGCAGACAATTTGACTTTGTAAAGAAAGCACAGGCGTAATAAGTTTTGCATTCCAATTAAGTTCTGCTCATTAATATTACAGAACACCCTACATGAACAGCTACAAAAGTGTAATGCAGCTCTCATTAAAACACCTGTGCTTTCCTCATCCTTGCAAGTCAAAATATATTTTGTGAAACAGACCTACTGAATAAATTTAATGTTGCTAAGGTGGCTGTTCATTTTCCTAACTGAAGCATCTACGTTGTGTCATAAATACACATCGACTAATAAATCAAAAGGGATTTGGATTTGAGGACATATTTTCTAACAAAATCTACAGTCTACAAAACAACAGGCAAAATCACTTTAATGTCTATTGCTAGCGCAGGCTGGCAACTAATGTTAACTTTGAATGTGTGGCAAACTGGACTGTTACTTTCTTGTTTGATGGAGCCAGGTCAAAAAGGTAATGCAAAGTCCTGGGTGACTGAGAATCTACACCCATTTCCTGTTGATGAAGGATACTTAATGCTGAAAAACAAGTTTACTATTATAACAATTAACTATTCTGTTAAAGCTACAAAAATTGTCAAAATTCCAACCTTTAAGATGAACATTTTCATGAATAATTAGCACTGCCTAAAAATACAATAAAATTAACACATGCCTAATGCTTAGGGGTTTTACTGGTATTGGCATAACACTAGATGGTAACAAAATTGCATTAACATATAGGCATTCTTCTTATATTCGTAACTAAATTAGGCAGTTGTAATGTACAATGAAAAAGAATTAGAGCAGAATTGGAGCATCAGGTTGTGTCCAGCAAACAGATCTACTTTGTTTTGCATCTGCTGACATAATCATTCAGTTTCACATTGTAAGCTTCTTTTTCAGCATGTATCTCTTCCATTTTCTGTCAGGTTTGAACATTTTGACCAACAGAAACCAACTCAATAAAATGTCACTAGATAAAAGTAGCAGAAAAAATTGCACGCTAAAAGGCACTCTCTTTCAAATATGATAGAAAGTAACTCCATTTGTTCTACTTTATTAACAGCATTAGGATGAAAGTTGTTGTAAGTTGAAGTAATTTTATTGAGTAATACAATAGTCCTCAACATAATCTATGACTGACTGACAAAATTATACATTTCAACAACTAATTCAAATACAATTTAGCCCTAAAAAAAACTAATCTGAGGTAGCATTTAAATGCTGACAAAATGCATAGCATTAGAACTTTCTGTAAAATAAAAAAATATGTATACAGAAATACTTAAACTTTATTTATCAAGTGCATTTAAATCATTTTTGTTTACCAAAGCACTGCACAGAAACAGCGTAAGTAAAACAAATACAATACAATGACAAAATGTACATATGATAAAAACTCTTTTCTTTCATGTCAAGAGAACAGTTAACTAAGAATGAGTCCGATTTTGTAAATGAATAGTTAAGATCTTAGATTTTGGTCTGGTTCAACTTTCCTGTGTCATCTGTGGTCTTCATGCAGGATTGATTGATATAAACAACTAAAGCAGCCAACAACATAGTCTAACGATTCTAACTAGACAGTGGAGTACTTAAGAATAGACGTGGTAAAGATTTTAAAAACTCTTGAAAATTCATAATAGAAACAGAGTTTTGATAATGCAACCATCACACTGGTGCGCAGTAGTGTTGATGTTGTTTCTTTGGAAAACGAAACTTTTCAGTCGAGGTAAGCAGTGGAGGTAAAAAATCTACTAGGGTGTCAGGTGACAACCTGGCTACAAGGTACTGGAATGACAGTTTGCAGTGATCTCTGTGACAGCAGTTCTAAGGTAAAACGCGTATGGCAATACTGTGTAAACAACGTATTTTGGGCGTCTAACAATCATCTGATCAAAAAAACTAGTCGAGAAATTGCGACCCGCCTACTTTCAGCCAAAACATAACCACACCGCAGACCAAGTTAAGCTGATTTTAGCAAACCAGTTAATATTTAAACTCAATGTTGACATATCTATATTAAACTCTACTTGATATGTTCAGTAAACAGCCAATTTCGATCAGGTGACAGTCAAATAAAAATTTGATATAGCCAATGGAACATAGTGTGTGGTGCTGAAGGCCCACATTAGCTCGCTAATGATGAAGCATATTTTAAAAGCGTTACACTGCGGCGCAGTTAAACATGTTCCTAACAACAACATTACATTAACAAGCTCAATAATCCATATGCAGAGCCTTACTTCAAAGGGTTAAGAATTTCAACACCGGTAAATGAGAAAAGGTATTATGATCAAGTTAGTAAGCGTTAGCATTTTAGCTACAGTCAGAGACTAACTCAATCCCAATGTAAGTTAAACTCAAGTAGATTGCTAGCTGCTAGCTTTAGCTTCGCATCGAACTTCACTACAGAGATGCGTTAGCAAGTTAGCCAGCAAGCTACGTCCGGGGTGGACACGGACAGTTTTGTGGTAAAATAGACATGCAATTTACTGACAATATAATCAGTTACCTGTTAATAATAGAGCCAATAAGCTGAGGTAGCTCTTTTGTTTCAAAAGCGGTGTATGAAGCTGATAAAAGCGGCCGTACTGCCGCTGTCCATTCGTGCTCCCCATCTCCTCCGCTTGACGCCATCTTGAAATCCCATAGAAAAAAATTACTTCTGGAGGAAGAAGCTGTAAATGACAGGGGGCGCTCGCTGCCTCATGTCAATTTTTGAGTGCAGGATGTCATTATAGCATATTTGAATGAAAACCCCTACATTTAAGTGTTAAATTAAGATATTTTATGTATTTTAATGTTGCAAACCAAGAGTTAGATTGGGTTAGGAAAGTATTTACAGCTGTGTTTTCTGTATTGCTTTTTTCAGACAATTTATTTAATGGGGCATCAACACAACGTCATTAATGCTTTAGAAGCGTTGATTGTATCAACACATTTCATTTTTAATACTTATAACATGTTGACCTTTTGGTGGCAGCACTCACTTCTACGAAACAAGAAAGGAAACCCGTCAACTACTTCCGACTTCCTCCTCCCGTTGAAGAAGAGCTAGTCAAAGCTGCTGCAATGGCAAAGCAGATTTTGCTGTTGCTGAATTGTATTGTTTTATTCAAAAATGTCGCGGCTGTATTTGAGGATCAAGTCGGAAAATTTGACTGGTAAGAAGGATTTGACGAAGCAGTGAAACGGGGTTTTTGTTTTGATATATTATTATAATTTTCTGATTTGAACATGCTAATGCTAACACCTGTCAAAGCCAGAAGCCTCGAGTCGGTGTGTTTGAGGTGGACATTTTTAAAAGTCACTACACTAATACTTAAATTACTGAAGACATTCTTGTTTTATTAGCTTGTATTAGGTTTAATTACATTGCTCAAATGATGCACTTTAAATAAGAGTTTTTGGTTTCATAAAATATTATGGCAGTATGGCTTAAATGGAACAAAATGTGAGGATTTGAAAACCACCTCTGTTTTAGAGCATTGTTGGCTCAAAACAATAACGTTTATTGAGGGTTAGAAGATTTTATATTCTACATATTGCATAATACAGTATTCAATAAATATTGTCTTCTATATTTGATTTAGTCAGTTAAATAATTAGCAAAATATTGTGAGATCATAAGGGATAATTAAACTATTCATTGATAATTCATTCTTTACACAATCTTAACAGCAGGCAATTAACTCCTTTATTTGCAGAGGCTAAAAACTTTATACAACATTTCTTCCTTGTTGTAAGTGTAGCAACTATATATTTTTCCTAACTGATTTTTTTGTTTATCATATCTTTCCTTTCATGCACCCTTCAACAAGGGGTTAATGTTAATCAAGAGCCTTAAGAGGAAAGTCTGAGTTTTAAAAAATTGTTTTAGGTTTTGTCATGACAACTAACAGATAACGCCTCTGGAGTGAAACAAAATTTAACATCACGGTAATAATAATGCAGGTTGATGAGTGCCTTTTGTCTTTCTGTGGTTTTACAGGCGGCAGCAATATGTAGGCAAAGTTCGCTTTTCTCATTTCGACACTCATATGCAGTCATCCAAAAAAGTGCTTCTAGCAACAGAGAGTAATGTTTTTGCTGCTCTAAATACCAGGACAGGAGAACTCTGTGAGTATTTTCTCAGTCTCAAATATAACACACCTGTCAGGTGATTATTTATTATTGTTAATGCTAATATTTTTTATTTAATGTCTTTTAAAGTCTGGCGACATGTGGATAAGACTGGGCCAGAGGGAAACATTGATGCACTTCTGCAGCATAGCCACGGTATTCTTTTTTTAATAGTTTCTGTTGAGCTTAAGGGTTTTTATGTCCACCGCCATTCATTTATAATCTATAAAACTGTTTTTGTTACCCAGATGCGGTGCTTGTGATTGGTAATGGATGCTTTCTGCGCTCTTGGGACATTAGCGTTGGTGGGTTGAACTGGGAAATGGTGCTTGACTCCGGCAGGTGAATTCTTTAATGACTTTCTGTGGTTGGATTTCACTTGCCTTTACAAAATTTCAGTCTTAACTTTTTATTATGTGTTTTAGTTTCAAATCGGCATGTTTAGTTGGGCATCAAGGCATGGTTAAACACCTGGCTGTTTTGAAGAAAACTGTTATCTCTCTCCATTATCTATCTAATGGTCATCAAAAGTGGATAGAGAACCTACCAGAGAGGTAAACAACTGTGTTTTTATTACATCAATGTAATATTGGTATAATATACAAATTTCTCTGAAATATAAACAAATCTTCCAATTGAATTTTTACCTAAAATAACCAAAATTAACATTAAAAAATGATCTTCTTCACAGTGAAATTGTGGATTACCAGGCAGTGTATTCAGGTGGGAATGGTGAAGTCTATGTACTGGGAGTTGTTCCCCATTCCCACATCGCTATTGTGGTATACAGTTTGGAGGATGGAGAAATAATCAAGCAGGTAACAAAATTAGTAAAAGGAAGACAAATGTTAAATCTTTTGAAAAGGGCATTTAAATTCGAAACATGTTCTAACATGGCAGTTTCCTTGCTTTGTTTTTGATGCTTTCAGGTCTCTGTTGAAGCTCCGTGGCTGTCCAACATACCATCCAGCTGCTCCGTGATCAGCCAGGGGGTATTAACATGTGTAGACTCTACAACCATGTCCTTCTACACACTTGACCTACACCTACAGTTAGAGATGACACAAATTCCCCTGCAGGTACCAGATCAAAATGGAACTTTTAAAAGTCATGTCTAATGTATTTTTCTTCTTAAAACTCAGTTTCTTTTCTTTTTTCCCCCCACAGTCACTTGGACTAAATATAGAGCCAGGTTTTCATCCATTCCTGGTGTCACACCAGCCTAACCCAGCCCATCAGCCACTATCAGAGTTCCTCCTTCAGCTGGAGCCTGATCACCATTTGCTTCTCCAGTACAACAATGGTCAGATTGTTACACTGAGGGATTTCAAGCCTGTACGTAATCATTTCTGAGTATTACAACTTTTAAAGTCAAAGTGTAACACAACTTCTAAAGAGATCTCCATTTTTTTTTTTTTACCATGTGTCTCAAAATATTCTTGTATTAAACAAATTTTACTTTAAAGCTGAATTTTCGTTGTAGGAAAAGTACTCGGGGACTTTTGATGAGTCTTTTTCATAATCCTTTTTGTTCTTGCTGTTGGGTAAAAAAAATAGTACATGGTAGATAGTCTACCTCCCAAAACCACCGTAGACATTTGACCACTTTTTGTATTTGCGCTGTAATCAGCCTGATATACAGCTGTGAGGACAGATAGGTCTTGTATACTTTGTGGAATTACAGAAAATTGTAAATTTTGCGTATAAAATACATCATGACATATTTGTTTACATTTTTAGGCCTTGCTGGCTTCATTTGCAACAGCTGGAGAGAAGACTGTTGTTGCTGTCATGTCACCCAAGAATAAAACTGTGAGTTCACGTTAAAATTAATTCTTAGTTCTGGTAAAATGTTTTTGAATCATAGTGCTACTTTTATAAAGTTTCAAACTGTGACTGCTAGGTGAGGACTGTTTTTTAAATGAATGAGAAGAAGTATATGTATGAAAATACATATTTTGAAAAAAACATTTTTTACCACCCCACAGGCTTGCAGTATTAACCTCTTTAGTGCTGAAACTGGACGCAGACTTCTTGATACAACTCTGATTTTTACCATGGATCCTAATGGAGGGAAACCAGAAAAGGTCATTTTTAAGAATTGTGTTTATTTTCACGTCTTTTTAAGCAACTGCAGCATTAAAACAATCTGTAGTTAAGTTTGAGATGTGCTTTTATCATGCTGTGGGCTTTTAGTGGATTAACTAAGTCATTCATTTAAACTCTGTCTCACAGCTTCATGTACAAGCGTTCCTGAAAAAAGATGACTCCGTTGGCTACAGAGTCATGGTGCAGACAGAGGACCACATGCTCACTTTCATACAACAGCCAGGTATGAAGATTAAAAAGAAGAAAGTGTGTTTTTAAAATAATTTCTTCTAATTGGACGATCACTGCATTGTTTATAGATTTCTGTTTAACTTCATCCCAACTTGTTTCAACATTTTAAATTTATTTATTGTCATGAGATCAGGGCTGTGTTAGAGCAGTGCTTCTCAGTCTTTTTTATTGAAGCTCCATCTATTTGTGTTTTTAAAATCTTGTTTGCTGAAAACTTAGATATTTAATTTTAATTGAATTGAACTTTTTGAGGGTTTAATTTGCAGATGGAGTCTGTGTTGGTTCTGGTATTGTTAGTTCAGGGTCAGTATCACTGCCTTGTTGCTTAACATTGCACTGAATCTTCTTTCAAGGTGTTTAACAATTTAAATACAATTGATAAGTGAAAGGTGAGAATTCCTAGAATAACACCTGTACAGATATTTAAGAGGATGCCTTTATTCAGAATAAAATGCATAATAAAATATCAGTAAAATAGTAGCACAAATGATAATTATTACAGCATTAATAACAATTACATCAACATAACAACAAAGGTTGAATAGCAAACCTCTAAGCTGTATTTTATAAAGAAACAATTGAAAAAGGGTGATGGCTGAAGCTACAGCTTATCCTCACATAGGTTGGCCGTGCGTTGGCTTAGAAAATTATAATTACAGCTGCAAACTGAAAACAATCAATCTAATCAAAAATACTCTATTAATTCCAGAAGGAAATTAGGTTTTAAAAATGTGCTAATTTAGATAGTAGTTCGTGTTAAAAGGATGTTGATATATAATTATTTTATAGCATTTGAATACAAATAAATACCCTGTTTTAAATCTAATCAGGATTTAGACTGACTGTTGATGGAAATTGTCAATATCTGCTGAAGCTTTCTGTCACCTCTCACTGCTACTGATGCATCTAATCTCCATTTACCTGAAGAGCTTCAGTTCATCATGATTGAGTCCAGTTTAAATGGTAGCTGAGGTGTCTGTGTACTGCAGCGTGTTTTTCAGTTCCACCACTAGGTGGTGGTAAAGATTTATTCTAGCAAAACACATACGATCCTATCTATGCCAATAGTGAAATGTCTTAGTTTTCATTAATAAGAGAACATGAATATTGTGTCATTATCATTAGAGCTGACATCAGATCACTATGTGAAACACCAGCAGGCTCTAAGATTTGATCATGTTAAAGTAGCCCAGTGCTAAAAGAATACTGTGATGTTGTTAATGGAAAGCATCAACACCATGGATCTTCTCAGGGTGTGGATGGTGGAACGAGTGATTACAGGAGATTATTGAGTGTTTTTTTTTCCAGGGCGTGTAACGTGGACGAGAGAGGAGGCCTTGTCGGATGTGGTGACGATGGAGATGGTGGATTTGCCCCTGACTGGAACACAGGCTGAGCTGGAGGGAGAGTTTGGCAAAAAAGCTGGTAACTGTCAAATAATACCTAATGATGCTCTCTACTTAATCAGTTTTAGATTTGTTGTACAGAAATAAAGATTTACATTTCATCTTCAGGTTCAGTGAAATGCTTTTGCTGTAGTTTTGTCCCCAAGTTAGTAGCTCAGCTCTTGTTTTTAATTAATAAAGCTGTTTTCTCTGTGCAGCTATGAGTTAATGACCAAATTAAAATAATGTTTTTCATATGTTTTGGTTTTGATTCACCTGGCTTGGGTTAGCTTCACTCTCATCTTATTTGTTCTGATTTTCTTGCTGCGTTTGGATTCAGCTATCCAAGGTAACACATTCTGACTTTGCAATAAGATTTGTTTCTTAGGAGGAAAAGGAATTTCTTTAGGATAAAGCTTTATAGATTAATATACGGTAACTTATAACAAAAAATCGATCTAATCTAGCTATAAAGAAGAAGAAATCCTGTGGTGCGTTTTTTATTTTAATGTGTTGGAAATCTGATCCTGACGCTATGTGTTTTTCTTGTAATTTTTCTAGATGGCTTGATGTCCATGGTGATGAAGAGGCTCTCCTCTCAGCTCATCATGCTGCAGGCCTGGATTTCTCACCTCTGGAAGTTATTTTACGACGCGCGCAAACCCCGCAGTCAAGTCAAAAACGACGTCTCCATCGAGAACCTGTCCAGAGACGAGTTCAACTTGCAGAAAATGATGGTTATGGTTACAGCATCTGGGAAGGTACAAGCTCGACCTCTCATTTGTTCTCTGTTTGTTTCAGGAGAGATCAGCAGCATTACAGGGTTGTGGTTAAACTAGTTAGTTTGGTTTAAACCGAAACTAAACAGAAGGAATACAGTAAGAATTCTCAATGTTTCTTGTACTTAACTCCTGCTTTTCTTTTTTTGTTAAGCTGTTTGGGATTGATAGTAAGACAGGCAGCATATTGTGGATGCATTACCTTGAAAAGATCCCATCTAATGCTGCTTTCAAGCTCATGGTGCAGCGGACGACTGCACACTTTCCTCACCCTCCACAGTGCACGCTACTCATCAAAGATAAGGTATTCATTTAGCGCTGATTTCTGCATCTCATTACAAAGCACAATTAGTGACCATGATAAGCATTTTTAAACCTTTAAAAGATATTGTCGTTAGAGTTTATTTTTCTACAGTTAAGCAGAGAATGTACTGAATTAATGTGTAACCTTTAAATTGTAACTTTATAACAGTATCATCTGTTTTTATTGTGATTTTATTTGCTCAAAGGACACAGGTTTGGCAACACTTCATGTATTTAACCCCATTTTTGGAAGGAAAAGTCATGTCACTCCACCTGCTCTACCTCAGCCCATACTTCAGTCACTCTTACTCCCACTTATGGACCAGGATTACTCCAAAGTCTTGCTTCTTGTCGATGACCAGTACAAGGTCTGTTGGAAACTTTGAAACAGATCAACTTTGTCTTCCACTAAATCTCTCTGTCACATTTTCTTCTTGAGCATGAAATGATGTTAGATATATTTCTTTAATTAAAGTTTTCCTTTGTTTATCTCAGGTGTCTGCCTTTCCTTCTACCAAGAACGTACTGCAGCAGCTCCAAGAAACAGCCTCATCCATCTTCTTTTATCTTGTTGACTCCAGTCAGGGGAGACTCTCTGGTTACAGATTAAGGACGGCAAGTTATACTTTTACATAACATTTTATTAGTGAACTTCCATGAAATAGTACTAAAATGAAAAGAATTAATATGAGGGCTTTTGTTTTGTGCTTTCAGGATCTGTCAACTGAGCAGGTCTGGGAAGTCATTATTCCACCTGAGATACAGAAGATTGTCTCTGTTAAAGGGAAAAGGTCCAATGAGCATGTGCACTCACAGGGCAGAGTAATGGGAGACCGTAGCGTCCTCTACAAGGTAGAGCAGCGTCTGAGTTCAGGGAATGTTCAAGTCATATCGCTTTTATTTATGTAGGATTTCAAGCAGTCTGCATTTTTTCCTTCTTTAATCTGGAATTTGATTATATTTAAGGTACAAGTTGGTAAATCTACTCCCCAGAGGGAGACACAGAAACAGCAGGAAGCCATAAAAGATACTTCTCTATTTGCTGTTAAATGTGTAGTGAACAGACAACTGAAATAATGCAAGCATGTTTTAAACTGTTAAACTGTTTTGCAAGTTTTAGGATCAAAACCATAAACTTATAATTTCACTTTGGATTTCAGAAACAAACATATGTCGTTTTAAACCTCTTCGGATGCAGCCAAAACTAATAAAATATGAAAATGTGTGTTTATCTTGTTATTTTAGTACCTGAACCCAAATCTTCTGGCTGTGGTGACTGAAAGCACTGATTTGCATCAGGAGCGCAGCTTCATTGGGATTCTGCTGATTGATGGAGTCACCGGTCGCATCATCCATGAGGCTGTTCAAAGGAAAGCCAGAGGACCGGTTCATGTTGTGCACTCTGAAAACTGGGTTGTGGTGAGCTTGATTAGTTAAACGTCATTCTTTATTTTGTAATAATTAGAAACTGCTATATTTATAGTGATAAAATGAACAGAAACACAGACAATGTGGGTAAAGCGATCTCTGAACTTATTGTGTCTTTTATCCCTGACTTCACAGTATGAATACTGGAGCACCAAGTCTCGCAGGAATGAGTTCTCTGTAATTGAACTCTATGAAGGGATGGAGCTGTACAACAGCACCGTGTTCAGCTCGCTGGATCGGCCACATTCTCCTCAGGTGCTTCAGCAGTCGTACATCTTTCCCTCATCCATCTCCACCATGGAGGCCACCCTGACTGAGAAGGGAATCACCAGCCGCCACCTGCTCAGTAAGATCCAGAGGGATGAACTGCTGTCTGCTTCAGCATTAGCTTGTTGTGTATCATTTACCCATTACCTTATTTTAAATAGAAAAACCTCTGTATCTATGTTCTGTTTGATTTGTTACAGTTGGCTTGCCATCTGGAGGAATCCTTTCTTTACCAAAAATGTTCCTCGACCCTCGCAGGCCAGAAATAGTATCTGAGCAAAGCAGGTCTGTTGAATTAAATTTAAGGTCAAGTTGTAGTTTCCCTTCCTGTGTCCCTATCTTGACTTGTTTCCTTAATCTCCAGGGAAGAAAACTTGATACCGTACGCACCAGAGCTCATCATCCGCACAGAGTGGTTCATCAACTATAATCAGACTGTATCAAGAGTACGGGGTATTTACACAGCCCCCTCTGGACTGGAGTCCACCTGCTTGGTGAGTTTGGCAAATATAATAAGAGGTGTAATAGTTGTTCTTGTTTAAACAGTATTTTCATTGAATGTACCTGAATTATTTCCCACGTGTTGCTTATTCTCAGAAGAGTAGAACCTAAATATAACAGTTGTCTTTTTTTTTTCTGATTTGCAGGTAGTGGCATACGGTCTGGACCTCTATCAGACGCGTGTGTATCCTTCAAAGCAGTTTGACGTGCTAAAAGACGACTACGACTACATGCTTATCAGCAGCGTACTCTTTGCTCTTTTTTTTGCCACCATGATAAGCAAACGCTTGGCAGAAGTCAAGCTGCTTAACCGGGCCTGGCGGTAAAAACAAACGTCTTAAATCCAGAACCTGAGGAGCCCCAAGGCTGCACCTCAGCTCGAGGAGATGAGGCTGCTGAGGCCATGCCTGTAGACAAACACAGGTCAAAGTTCAATAAGGCCCAAAAGGAACTGCAGGGGGACAGCAGGGAGGGATGGAAGGAGGGTTAGTTAAGATTTTACATGTTTTGTTTTTTAACTTATTTTGCAAAAAGAGAAAATTTAAGTTTTTTTTTTTCTTTTATGCTACATCATTTTGATTAAATGTTTAACACATAACTAATTATAAATGAACAAAACCGATTTATTGTGGAATCAGGAAACTCCCACACATGTGAAAGATTTGTAAAGTTTAGTTTTTACAGAATTCCATTTCTAGACATCTTGCATGGTAAGAAGTTCTAATGGAAATCTTAAAGGTAGAAAATAACCTGTAGATGGTGTGTGAGCATGAGTTGGTACAGAACTATACTTGAATTTGTTTTTAGCCTGCTGAGTTGCCATGATAAATGCATTTCATGACAAATGGACTGAATATAAAGCGTGAGGATAATGTTATTAGGACTTCCAGCTGAAGGCATTCTTACCACAATCAACAAACATGTCCAACAGTAGCCTTCAGTTTCCCCATTTTGATCCAATAAAATATTTCTAAAAACCCCAATGTAGATTTGTTTTCTTACTTTTAAAAACTTTTTGAGTTGCTGCCAAACATGCTGTTGAAGGTTGTGATCAGAAAACACATTTCATGTACAGTAAACATTGAACAATTTCATCTGTAGATTATCTCAGCGGTGTGTTCACTCGCAATTACAAATGTTGCGAAGCTTAATTCTTAATTTATTGCTCTGATGTCCAAGAGGAGGGAAAAAAAGTAAATCATCCAAGGAATAAGTTATTTATTTCCATAAATAGATTTTAAACAAAACAGTCATTTACTTTTGACACAATGATAAACTTGAAGCCTATTCTGGCATCTACACTGACACTGAACCTTCATGTGAACTTCTAGGAAACTTGTGTAACAAAAGTTGTAAACATTAGCCTGAACTTCAACAGTGTAAATGTGACGTGATTAAATTTAATCCACAATAGTCAAATAAATCCAAAAGGCACAACATGTACTTTCTGCCTGAACAACTATAGTTCACAATCAAAATAGCCATTAAATGTGGACTTCTCTGACTTAATTTATTTTGTATTTAGACAACTCAAAACACCTGCTTCTTTAATGATTTAAGGGGAAATTTAATAATAAATCAAAAGATAAATACGTTAACATCTAAATTAGCTGGACTGATTATGGCTTTTCTTCAAGTTTAGTGTTTCATTTCTAGGTGACTGTACTCAGAATGTATGTTTGAATAAAGTATATTCCAGGTAGGATGCTGATGGATGCTAAATAAATCTGGGTAAAAAAAAACAAAAACAAATGCATTTGCAAAAACAGTGATGTACAACAGAGCCGATGTCACATTTATCATAAACCTTATGTGACAATAATTAAAAACATGAAACCTCTAAATATATTAAGACTTTTTAAGTTGCATTTAAAAAAAAAACAAGTGCAATAAATGGTTTGGCACAAGCCCAGCTTGTGCCTTTAATTATTTGCTCTCATAAATAATGAAATGTCAGCTCTGGCTGGTTTTAGTGACATGAGCGTATGGCTGCCTGGCTCACATGAATTTTCTCTGAGAAACTGCAGTATCTCGGTCAGAAATTGTTGCAGGAGGTAAATGTTATCTCCACTCTTTGTGAGAATACAATAATACTGTGTGCCAAAAAAGAGATGTCCATAAAATACTGACAGGTAAAGTATTCAGTCAAAAATCTCACAGTGACAAAAGAGAGGCGACGTTAGACATGCGAGTACCTGTTTTCACACACTGTGCAACACTAGTGTATCCTGTACTTCTTAATCAGTCACAGTTCTTCACAAGTTTCAGACACGGTGAAAGTTTCTATTACTTCTGCCAGACTCTGGTACTTCTGTCCGGCTCGGTTCGCTCAGGAGTCTCTCTCTCCTCTCTGAATGTGCGGGGCGGCCCGGCGGCAGCAGGATGTAGTGTGTAGCACTGGCCTGTTTGCCGTCCTTCAAAATTGGAACAATGCAGGGAGAAATATGTGAGGGAGGCGGTGCTCGTTCACGCTGCTGTCTCTGTAAGGCCTTACTGACATAATTTGGATTAGCAGCAAAGCTCTGCGTGACAGGCATCACTCCATTGATATAAATTGGGAGACTTTTGGGACTTGGGGTTCGAGGTGGGCAGGGTGGGACTAAAGGGACCCTTGGAGGGATTTTGGGTGGTTTTTCTTCTTCGCAGCTGCTCACTGCCTTTGAAAGAGCAGAGGGTTTAGGTGGGATGGGGATACGAGGAGGAACCTGTGGTTTTTCAGTGGGGAAGGCTGTGAAGCTTCTGTGTGCTTGAGAAGGAAGACCTGAACAGGAAAATCGGATTGTGGATGATTGATGCTGTTCTGATCGTTTGCTTCCAAAAGGTGTGTTCCCTGATTGCTGGTTGTCTTCTCTCTGGGGATCAAAGTTAGCAAAGCTGGAAGTAGCTCCAAACTGACTTCCTCTGTCAAATGGTCTGTCCTCTCTGCTTGGCCAAGAGAAAGCCATAGAACCAGTCCCTGCACCTCTATCCCATAATGAGTTCTCCTTGTAGCCATAATTTACCTGGCCACAATCTTTGACGCTGCCCCGGCAAACAGCCTTTGGGCAGCTTTTGGGCAAAAGGCGCTGGCGGTCACTTGTAAAGAATTCAACCTCACTATCAGCTGCTTCATCTGACATGAACTCCTCAGGATCAGGCAGAGGAGGAAGGGGTTTGGCCTCCTTTTGATGACCCCCAAACACTTCTCGTCTCTGGGAGGAAGGGACCACCTGATCTCCTTCACTGGGCAGCAGTGTGTTGTCTGATGTTAGGTGGTGGTGATCGGAGTAGAAGGGCAAAAGGGAGTAGGAGATGTTGGCTGTGGAAAGAAACAATCTTATTTTATTGAAATCCTAATAAGAGATCCCTTCTTTTGTTTTGTAAGGCCTGCTATCTCAGTTGCTTCCTGCAGTGCAAAAAAAAAAAACGCTCAAAGGAAAACAACTTATAACAAAAACAGATATAGAGCAGGAAACTGTAGTGAAAACAAGCTGCAAAAACAAGCATTTAACCTATCGCCCTCTTCGCCAAACATCAGCCACAACATGCTGATTAACACAGGAATCGTCACTATCTGCTGGGCAGGCCACAATCTTAACAGTACTTCCCATAACATTCACTGTGGAAACATCCGATGTGCCCCAGACTGGAGGAACAGCTGGTGACCAGAGAGATAGCTTCCCCTCTTCCTGTCTACCCTGATATATACACCAACTCTCCCTTTTTAAAACATTTAACCCAATAAAATACACTCCTGCTACTGATTAATATAAACTAATTTCAAATGGGATCATTTATTGAGTCATTTAGCAGCTCATCATCTTGCATAAAAAGTTAGAATAGATTTATAACAGAATTGAGTGTCTTAAATGCACCTGTGCAAACAAATACATACAAAACTATGTCATTACTCGTACTTAAAATCTAAATCAAATACTCACAATTGAATTCCTTGGCTGTTTGTTGTTGCTGATGCTCCCTCAGGTTGTGTTCCATGTCAGTGCACAGGCCGAAGCACAATCTGCAAAACGAGGCAGGTTGACTGTCAATAATTACACAAGTAACCCTAGCATCTCATTGTAATAACACTACCGGACTCTTTTTGTTTGTTTCTTTTGGTGTATTCGAGTGCCGTTTGTGTACCTGTTGATGTTCCGCTGCCCCCAGTAGCTGTTCTGATTTGCATCCATGTTGTGGCAAAAATTCCTCCCTTATAATATAAATTTTGTTTGATGTTGATCAGCTGCTCCACCAAACCCATCACAGGATCATCTCAGGCAGCGACGAACTGCTGGAAACATATAAAAACATGTCAGAGAAGAGATGGAATAGGAAAACCATTAAGGAGAACAATGCAAACGTAAAAAGAGAACCAAGAAATACACACAAAACATTTAAAACACACGTATGTCAAACCTTTAATAGAATAAAAGCATTTTCACTTAGAAATAGATGCATAAAGCTGAGTGAGTTTCCTGAGCATGACAAATTTACACCAGTTCTTCAAGAGTAGTTCGTCACTAGCTAATAAATTGATCAATTTTCTATTGTGTGCCATGTACAAAAAGCAATAAGTGATATTTCTGCACTATTTTAGGTGAGGACAAGCACGACAACAGCCCAATAAATTACTCGAGTACGTTCTGGCAGCTGCAGTACAGTACGCATCGCTTTGTAGTTCCAGGCTGTTGCACAACCTCTGGGTCAAATGTAGGCGGGGAGGACAGCACTCCTCACCCTCCTTCCTCTCTTTGACCATGAAACACAGCAGTATCCGCCCTCACAACAGGGGCTAATTGTGCAGCGTTCCTGTGATGCTGAGGGACAAACACTGCCAATAAATTGTCCCCAAAAGCACTGCGCTGAAGTTTGGTTTGATCACGATAAGGCACTAGGTTTAATCTGGTTTTGTTTATTAAAACTATCAGTTGAAAAAATGAATCGCATCGACATCATATTCCTCAGAGTCCTGCTTTCTTTCATGTCAGTCATCAGATGTTTAAGTGGGAGGCAAACAATTCAGAGCACGCAAAGACAACCCTCCTAGCCAGACAAAACGCTGTCTGATGTGTGTTTTTGAATATTAATGTCATCCTTAAACCAACCGTCTGTGGCGTCATTTCCACCAGCGAGCCTTGGAGATGGAAGACACTGAACAATTACGAATTCTTTGGGCAATTACCCAGGATCCGTGAATGGAACCACTCTCAGCCATGAATGGGCCTTTGTGCCACTTTGGTGCGGAGTCGAGCAAGCCTGAAAATACAAGTGAACTCTCCCATGAGGTTAGGACTAGAGATCTGCCATGGAGACGAGCCGACGTGGCCAAAGCATGAGCCTGTGTGCCACACATCCCTGGCAGGATGTTTTGTTGGTGCGAGCCACAGGTTGGAGAAAACAGTTTGTTCAGTTCGAGCAGAAGCTTTGATGTGTTGTCCTTGGCACTGCCAGCTATTTACTGGCCAAACTGTTACAGATGAACTAATTACTATATAGTGCCTGCATGAACTATGTGCTTTGGATTTAGATTAAATAACCAACAGCTCGTAGTGCACAGAATGTCCTGACATATATGCATGAAGGGTTTCTAGGTCACAACCCAAACTGCTGTCAGCACAGAATATAAAGCTAATCCAAATGAACAATTTAAATTGCTTTTTAAAATTGTTTAACTTATCAGATCTGTGCCAGACTGTGTATTCAACATGAAATGATTTTAATAGGACAAATGTAAATTTGATCTGTTTTAGAGAATAGTTTAATCATAACTTCTAATCTGATCATGTACAACACACAACAGTTGAATACAAACAAAGAAAATTTGCATTGTTAAGTGAAAAATACAACGATATTTAACGTTCATTATAAAAACAATGATAACATAATACTTTGTCAGCGTTCATTAAAATGACGTTTAAATCCTTAGGACAACTATGCTAAAGAGAATGAACTATAATTTAAAATCAACAACACAAATATACATTAAATTTGGCTTAAGATATGGTATTTTATGGTTTAAATTTTTAGCAGAAAATGTGCCTCTCTCATATGTCACACATCAGGTGAATACAGAGTGTTACATCTAAATTACAAACATCTATGCTTGTAACTTTATTTAATTTTTTGATAGCAATTATTCTGTATTTTAAATACTTTTATTAAAACTAGAAATATATTTTTTCATGTTTAATAGCAGACACTTAGATGGGGAGAACTTTAGCGACCCCTACCGGCATAAACAGGCACAGCTCGCCTCGGACATTTGCTGGCACACAGAGAGCCGTGTGACGGTCAGGACAGCTGTGGGTCCCGCTGGGAAAATAACCTCCTTTTTGTGGGTTTTTGGTCGATATAACCCAAGCAGATGATCAGAAGCGGCGCTTTTGTTTTCAAACTAAGGTTTTAAATACAAAAACATGCTAATTCTGCCCCTTTCCTCCTTATAGAACGGTCCCCGCGGGGAAAACAAGACTAACCTTACTTAGACCCGTTTTTGTTGTTTTTTTAAAGTCACTCATTCAGATTAGACATTATCTTACATAGCTACAGCTCACCTCACTTCAGGTAATTTTAAAAACAAACTTTTTCTGATATTACTTAATAAAAGTCAGCTGGTTAAAAGCTGGAATCTCACCATTTAAAATGCTGACAGCTCCCTCCATGACGTGAAGTGGTCTCGATCGCTTCCTGTCCGGTGGGTGAAACTCCTAACAGCAGTGTGTGTTTTGTGTGTGTGTGTGTGTGTGAGAGAGAGAGAGAGAGAGAGAGAGAGAGAGAAAGAGAGAGAGAGAGAGAGAGAGAGAGAAAGAGCCGGTGTCCCATCAAATCTGAACCATGTGCAACAGCTTCCTCTGTCAACAACACTGGGAGGTGAAACCGATTTTGTCAGAGTGACGCAGTTTTCCATAACTTATTATAAGTGTGTCCAACACCCTGTACGCGTTACCCTGTAACTCCACCCAACGCGTCTTAAAGGGGAAACATACCCCGAAGCAGCATAAAACAACACAGCGTTTATAATACCTCATAAAAATATCACAAGTGGAAACATTTCATCACACGTTATTTTGTATCGTACTTGCGTTTTGTAGATTAAATGCACATCCTTCCTTGGTTGAATTAATGCTTTTTATGTTATCACTAAATTCGTCTATGTTGAGAAAAGTCGACATTTGGGTCAAATCTTGGTAAATCTCGTGCAATTTTGCAAAATCTCGCGTGATCTGTTATCAAGGAGCTACTCATAAGCATAACGTTTATATATGATATCGATAACTAACGTTTGTTTGGTTTTGTCTTTTTTTTTTAAATCAAATAATTACTCAAATGGAAAGTTAGCTATTTGTGTGTTTCCTAATGGTATTTAGCTGTGGTGTAACCTTCTGAAAGTTTTATTCTAAAACCTGTTCAATGGTTACATATTTTGCTAACAGGGTCCCCTTCAATAGTTATTGTCAATACAGCTCTCATTAGATCTGTTAGCATTCACCAAATTCTAGTTCAGTATATAAAAATGGATGATTTTTTGCCTTTTTTGTTTTTGTTAATGCTGAAGCCATCTTGAAGTGGGTCTTTTCAACCTTTATTTTATTAAGTAAAATGTTTGAGAGCATGTTCTCATTTACAAACATGACCCGGCCGAAAGGCCTCAGAAGGAAGTACAAAAAACCATAAATACATGAGCATATAAGAACAAATAAAATCATAATAAATGGGATACAAGGCAGGCATTAGAAGATCTGAATCAGCTAGCATTACAGGGAGAGAGTAGAGGAAAAAATGTGTGCAGTTGAAGGCCTTTTGCTTCTGGAAAAATCTATAAAAACATTCAAATTATGTTTTAAAAAACTCTGAAGCTGTTAATATGGTAAATCAGAGTTTATAAAACAAGCATTTTTATCATAACTCTTGTTAAAATTTGACTCTAAAATACTGTCACACATACAATTTCTGTATTTTCATTTACAAAATAGGTTCATTATCTGCAATGAACAATTGGTAAAAAAAAAAAAAAAATAACACACCAGAAACTACAGTATCAGGACTGGTATATCTGCATTGTGTAATGAGAATATGGGAATGCATTTCATAAAGCTGTAAACCACTTTGGTCTGACCTGCGTGGGAGTCAGAGCGTGTGGGTGGACTGAGTGCAGTTTAGCGCTGATACAGAGGAGCGCGTTTAATTGGCAGTTCGGTCGTAGTGGATAAGAGTCTGCATATAAATCTTGTGTTTGTCTTCAGTGGTACAAGAATAGCATGAAAAAATTAAAGTCTGGACTCTGCAAAGCCTGCAGTCTTCCTTTAAAACAAATACATTTTCAGACCATAAGACAGAATAAGTAGTGTTAAATCTAACCACTTTAAATTGTCAAATTAGTATATGAGGTCATATATAAATTAAAGAGTGACTTGTGCTCATTATAATTCTATAAAACAAATACACAATCTGCTAGAACCACCGACTCTCCCTGATGACATTTTGCTTGTTCAAAGGAAGACTCATAGTTTTTAGCAAATATGCTGTTTGATTGACTTCATGTTGAGCAAGAGTGAGTAGCACGTGATTCCAGTGTGACATAAAGCTGAAGCTGTTGCCTGAACAAATGTAGGCGTCTGTCTTTAAATCTAGATCAACATTTCTGCAACTCCGTGTTTAAGAAGTCATTTCTTTTACCTCACTGATGATCATGGGAAGTGGAAAGCAAGCCTTTTCTTCCTCCTGGCCACAGCAGCTCTGAGGCTGATCCGAGTCCATCTGTGGGTGCGTGTGGTGACCCGGAGCTGGGGGAGTTGTTGTTAGTGTGGGCCAAACTTTCATAGCAGAGGTCAAGTCATTTCCTGCTCTCAGAAACATCCGTCCCTCACAGCTGTCAGTGCAGTCAGAAACCCACCTTCCACATCTGCCAGCCCCCCTCAGTTCCAGATCAAAGATGTGGAAGATCAGGCTGATAGAGGAACAAAATAAAAATCTGCAACACTGCAGTCTAATTAGCAAAATCTTTTATAGCGATGACAAATATTGTAGGTTGTGTAGACATTCCACATCTCACAATAACCTCTGAAATCAAAACTATCTAAGAAGATAACGATGCCTCGAGGTGAAACAGCAGATGAAGGAAGTAGGTGTCAACATGTGGCTTTTTTTATGGTGAATATATTTGCGTAGGTGGATGTGCTGACATGGTGACACAGGGAATTCTCTTATAGAGGAACCAGCTGTGGACAAACATGTAATAGTAATTAGAGCACCGTTAGAGACCGCAGACAGACATGCCTGATACTCGCTTGTGTTCGAGTCTCGCATTCCTTTTAATGTTGTTGCTCCTGTAAATCTTTTAGTGGTTGTAGTAACTAGATAAACACACATTTAAAAAACGTTTCGTATAGCTGCAGCAGGTGTAATAAGTTAAAAATTCACATTCACTGACCGGACATTTAAACAGCAAAGAGTTTAGATGAAAAATAGTAATGCAAGTCTGAGGGTTGCAGTAATTGTTAAACAGCAGGGAGAAATTCTTGTGAAATTCTCTGATCTGATTTGTTTCCGACCCATTCCTTTTCTCAGCCGCCACTCCTTCCAGCTTGACTTGAAATATTTCTGTTTAGGTGTAAACATGGCTAAGACATTAATTTGTTCCAATCGTTACATCCTGATGCTCTCAGTATTGTTTTGATTTGACATACCCGGTACACACCCTGTGCATAATCTCTTCTATCTAAAAGATTTGAGGCTAGGTTTGAAAGGTCGGAGGCATCCGGAAGGAATCGGGTTCCAAAAACGTCTGAGTGGGTTTCACAACACGACCTTTGACCTCTTTCTGTGACTGTGCAGCTCAGATCAAAGAACCATCGGCCATTCTGAGCCAGAGGAGGATGACACGATAAAGGATGTTTGCGCTACTTTTGATTACTGCACAGTTTGTGAGGATTGATGACCAAAAAAATGGTCACAGAATGATGATACTGCATATCTTGCTATTGAAAGTGATTTGGAAGTAGAAAATTAACATTTACAAAAGCTAAAATGTAATGGTGCATGTGGGGTTTGATTTCATGGTGTCAGCTTCAGTGAATGAAAGAAAACTGAGTGTAAAAAAATAAGATTCTGTGCAGCTAGCAGTGATTTCAGGGCTCGGAAATGCAGACCTAAAAACTCACTCAGACCTGCGACTCAAACTCTTAATTCATTAAACATGCCATTTTAAATAAGGAGTAATACAAACATACAGCTTAGCACAAACCAGCAGAAATTTGGATAAAAAATGAATTGTTATTTCTATTTTACTCACATTTCCTGTCAAATTAATAAAAACAGATATACAGTGGTGTGAAAATGTATTTGCCCCATCCTGATTTAACTTTGTTATATTATTAAATGAAATATATATTTTTAGAAAAGTACACTTGTCTTTTCTTTGACACATACTTAAATCTGAAACATTTAAACGTGACAGTCGTTTAAAAAATAGGAAATCAGGAAGAGGGCCAACACTTTTTCACACCACTGTATATAGTGTGGTGGAACTGATTCAGTTTTGCTCAACGGATGGTGTTTTGACAGATTTTGGGTCGAGGGGGAAACGAGTGTCAATATTTGAATTTTTCACATCATTGACATTTTGTTCTGGGGGCAAAGTTTGTTTGAATTAGCTCATGACTTGCAAGCGCAACTTTAGCGTGGTAATGGAAACAACACAAGTTTGGAGATGTTTGGTCGTTTAGAGGGTGAGCAGGTCAGGATTTCATTGGTCACAATATGTGTAAGTTGGAGGGTCCACAGTCCTTCTCAGAAAAGATTAGTGTGATCACTCTTTAGACAGCTTCTCCCTGCAACATAGCTCAGAGTCCTGGAGCATGATAAAGTCCGTCTCCCTTTTCACCCTTCTTTTCCACCCCATCCCTCCTCCCTTTTTGTCTCTCACCTTTCTATCGCCATCATTTCCTGTTGAGTCACAGACAGAGCCAGACTGCTTAATGTTTTACAGTTTAACCCCCCTCTACCCACCCACCCTCTGCTTTCCTCCTCCACTTCCTTGTTCATAGATTCCTGTCTTGTACACAGGAATAAGGCTGAGTGACGTTATGAAAGACATCAGCAGAAATCACCATCTGGAACAAAAAAAAAAGCTGAAACAGATGTCTCTTTCTGGCAACCTGACCTGGGGTAAATTAGGGGATCATTAGCGTGTTTGTCACAACATGACATCAGTCTATGAAAAAGGATGAAAAAACTGCATTAAACCAACCAGGGAATAAAAAAACAAGTCAGGGAACTAAGATTTTAGAAAGTATTTTTATATTGCTAGTGTGCATTTGTAGACGTGCCCATAAGGTGGTAGGAAGTGATGATGTAGTAAGGTAAGGCCTTGAGTTATTTAGTGCACGCTTGTGTTTGAATGAGGGTTGAGGGCAGGGCACTGAGGAAATAAAGGACTGAGAGGTGGATGGGTTGAGTCACTGAGAAATACAGCTCCTGACTCAGTTAGCAAACTTGTCTTCTGGACTAAGTCGCCACTGTATGTGACATTTAGTGTGTGTGTGTGTGTGTGTGTGTGTGTGTGTGTGTGTGTGTGTGTGTGTGTGTGTGTGTGTGTGTGTGTGTCTAATCTGTTTTTGTGAGGACTCAAATATACAATTTATGACAGAGTACAAGTTCTTCAGAATGGTTTTCTTCATTGATAAAACAGAAGAAGGAATTAATGTCAGAATAAAACAATTTTCTGCTTCAAGTTTCAATATGATGCAAAGAAAAAAAAGAGCATTGTTTGAAGGAGTGCCGATTCACTCTCGTAATCCCATTCTGGCTCAAGGTCAAAGTTTTCTGTGATTCAATCATTTCGTCAGTTTTCTTTCTACACACCCTTCTTTCCAAAGGCATCTTGTGTTTGACGATCCAATCATCAGCAGTGTGATCCATCTGGCAGTGTGGACCGTGGGACGCACTCTGGAATTAGTCATCCTGAAAGTGTTGCAAGGTCCAGGAATGGTATGCTGTTGACATTATTTTGTTCAAAGGGTAATTAAGACACCTCCCTCTGCAGCAGAATGTGACGTCCTGATAATAAAAAAAAACCCAAAAGCTGTTCAAGCTGAACTGAACATCGAGTATCCTGATTATGAGTCACACTGAACTGGATGTTTATTTACAGGCCAGGTTAGCTCAGTAGACTAAAGTGTATAGACAATTAAACTGGCTGTTTACATTCTGTGTTCATTCATTCATAATTTGTTTTTTTTTAATTCAAAAAGCTTGAGTATTAGTATAAGTTATCATAACTACATTTAAAGTTTGCCTGAAGTTTAGATCACGTGCCTTTGTTCTATTTTTTTCTGTATTTTCAAATAAAAAAAATCCAGCTATAAAAGTGAAAACATTTCACAAAGTCTCAGAGCATCACTGTGTTGTTTTCATTAGTTTGTGTCCTCAGGCTGGTCCATGGAAACAGACTGAATGGGAGCAGAAAGCTAAAAAACAAACACCATCTTTAAAAGATCAGGTGAGGTGCTACATCTCATGAAACTGTGCACAAATAGGTATTTTTGGCTTAATTCTTTTGCACTTGTCTGTTTTTAGATTGTGGAATTGTAAAAGAATGGACAGAAGGAATTGGAGTGGTGGAGCGATTAACCTGGAAATCTAAAAACAGCAACTTATACAAAACCACTTGTCTAATTAAAAATAAACACATTGATAGAGAAAAAGAAAAATTTACTTTTACATACGTTTTATTTTGTGTTTTTCTCTAGTTGATATGTCTATTTTTGCTGTTATTCTGATTCCACCAAACTAAATAAAACGTATCTTTCATCTGTAGGGACACAAATACTTGAATATGCGCCAAAAATCCAGAAATAAAGGAGGAGGTGAAGACAAGATGGAGAAGGAAACATTTCTATACAATAAATCTCAAAAAATGTGGTCTGCATTTCCTTTACGTTGACAAAAAAGAAGAGAAAACTGGCATGCATCAATAACTGAATTAGTGTCCAATAAGGAATGAAACAATCAAGGCTGAAGGATTTTATCACAGTATCAGTTTCCCAATAACTAAATGAAGAGATGACTTCAATTTTAGGTAAATAATTCTGACATTGAATCATTTTGATCAAGCATCTTTATTTACTTTTTGTATATTTATGGCTCTGTCCAGATTAAAGTTTCACAAAAATGACTGCGGGCTCTGACTCACCAGAATGCTGAGAATGTGGCTCAATAACAGAAAAAGATTAAACTGGGAGCAATAAAAAAAAAAAAGTTTATTGCTGCAGCATTGTGTCTTTGTGTAACATTCAAGATGCTGAATGCATCAGCCTGACTGACGATAAACATATGATTTTATTTTGAAACAGCTGGCAGCTTCCTGTTATTTTAAATCCTTAACGTATAATAAATAAACTCCATATTAAATAATCAAAATAGTTACTGTACCTGAAACCCCCAAAATATGCGAGTTTACAGAAGTATTTTGTTGTTACAGAAAGTTGTGTATTTGTTACTTGTTGCATCAAAGCTGCTGGCCAGTATTTCTCTCTCTCTCTCTTGTGTTACCATCTATTTGAGAGCTTATCTGACAAATCTAGACAATGTTTCACACAACTGTTATTCCATGTTATGTGTTGACCTCTATAAAAACACAATAGTGACACCTTGTGTTCAGAGGATGGTACTACTTCATTATTTTAATATATTATAAAACTAAATGAATATGAGGCTAATCCTCTGAGCTTCAGCAGAAACAATTAGATGTTTTCAGTTAGTACTGTTTGAAATCCCAGATTTTTAACCATTTAGTGTAACTGAACCTGTTGCCCACTTTGTAGACTGCTGGGGTCACATGTGGGTCCTGAAATGAAACAAGGAGCTTCTTCAAGTACCATAAAAAGAAGTGGGGGTAAAAAAAAAAAAGAAATTCATTTTATTTTATTTAAGAAATTAGGATTGCACTGACTCCTGTTTTTACATCTTTAGTAAGCTATAGGAAAGGTAAGTTCTTGCAGTGTTTTCGAAGTAACCGGCCATTAAAAGTGACTGATTCAATTTTCTAACAAAATAAAAAATGCTGTTTCTTGAAGGTGCAGATAGACGCTTTAATAAACTTCATCAGCCATCTGCATGATTCAAAAACGAGGACGTTGTGATGTATTTGTATCACCTGGATCTAAGAAAAAGTGTATTGTGTTGTTTTTATATTTTAAATAAGACTTTTGGACTTAAAACTTCAGAGTGAGAGGAAAGATCTAGCAGTTGAGGAACAACACAAACAGAATCAGGATCATTTACAACAAGCAAGAGACTGATGAGCCCCAGCTGGCAGTCCATCAACAGCTAATCAAGTTTACCAAAAGGCTAAAAAAAAAGAAGACAATTTTCAATTTCAATTCCAGCACATTGATCTTTAATCAGCCAAAGAAAAATATCAGCCATAACCATTTAAAGCTTGAATGATCAAAAGACAATTGAAATATCTAGTTTTTAAAACTGAACTATTTATTGGTTATTATTAATAAAACAAATCATGTTTTTTTTATTATGTAATTATGTAACAATATAACAGTAATAAAGAAATAAAAATGGAGGGCAGCAGACATGTATAGGACTGGATGTCAGGTTTTTGATGAAAGTACTAATCCTAATACTCTGGTTTGATGCTATAGTGACACCATTCAAAAGAGTTAATAATCTTCTATTTATTGTTGAATATCAACCTTTAGATGATTTTGGGGATACTGGTGGCGGATTTCCCATGCTAATTTGCAAAAATGAAAAAAAAAAAAATTGTATTCAAGATTCATTTTAAAGTTATGTTCTTTTAATGCCCTCCGTTGCCTCATCCCGTCCTCTTTGAGCCCCCCTTATACTCCAACCTGTTGTCTCAGATCAGCTGCTCATAAGGTTCTTAGGGCCAGACATAAGTTACAGGGAAAACATATTTTTGCTGTAGCAGCTCCCAAAATGTGGAACGATCTGCCTTTGGATGTCAGACAGGCCTCCTCTCCATGTGACTTTAAATCACTGTTGAAAACTCTTCAGCTTGAACACCCTGTAGATGTTTTTCATTGTTTTGAGTTGACATGTTTTACCCGTTCTGTATATAGGACTGTTTTTTAATGTTTTAAGTCTTTTATATTGTATGAACGCTGCTATAGCTTATTTTAATTGTTTTATGTGTCACTGTGATGTGCTTTGGTCCAATGCTGGCTGGTTAAAAGTGCTTTATAAATGAAGCTGGATTGGACTGGGCTTTATATTTCCAGATGTTGCTGCTCTGTGCAGCTGCCAGGAGCTACTAAACACATCACAGAGCAAAGGATCGCAGATAAACAGCACTTTAAAATTGAATAAAGTAAAAAAACAAAAAATTACGCTCCTTTCTTAAAGTACAGTTCAGTAGTACCAGGTGTTCAGACCCTAAGTAACAAACACTAACATTACTGACAGAGTACATTCATCTTCACCCAATTACAATAATCAAATTATTACATTTCACTCAACATTTGGCCCCCTTTCAATTTATTCAGTGTTACTTGACAGTTTTTAGTGGTCTATTTCCGATCACTGTCCCCACAGTACACCACCCTGCTCTCCACTCGCGATCGCTCGGCTTCAAACACGAGCAGATGGCTCACCAGCGTCTCCTCAGGACCTGATCGGATCAGGGACGGATCATTGTTCTACACACACAAAAGAAAGAAACCTCAAACACACAGCTACACACACTCAGAACAAAAGGTTTTATTTAAAACTTTATATGAACTGCAATAAACAAACAGGAAGCACTCACTGCCACAGCAGAGATGAAGGCGTCGATGAGGTGGTAGTCTGCCCCACCATGTCCACTCAAACCAAAGTGTCTGGGAACGTCACTGCTTGCTGTATGCTTTGTGGATTTTTGGGTCAGAAAGTCAAACACATTGATCTCATGGCTGTTACAAGACAACTCCCCCTGAGAAAGCAATGGTCATTATAACACACATATATATAAACTGGCTACATTTATTTAAAATACTAATACTTCCTGTCATACCTTGCTGCCATAAATGGTTGTTTTTCGTTGACAGATTTCCTCAGTGAAAGCCACCATAGAGAAGGCTGCAGTCAAACCTCCTTCAAACTCCATGTTGACAACCTGGGGGGGGGGGGGGACACAAATCAGACAAAAGACCAGACATCAACAGTGGTGGGGATAACGTATAAGATGCTAGGAAATGGTGGTGTAGAGAAAAATAAATTTGAAAATGTCAGTCTTTACACCACCATCATATCTCATTTAAAAAGAAGTATAAAAATGGCAAATATTCAACTGGGTGCAAGAAAAAAAATTAAAAACAGTCAAAACTGACAGATCTGAGTTTTTAATACCAGAAAGTTAAGAGTTTTCTAACCTGATTACTGCAGACGTCATTGTCACACTCATAAACACAGCGTCCATACGGTCCAGTCTTCAGGGCCTCAGTTACCGTTTCAATGTCAGCAAGTGAGTTTGGGCAAATAACTGATACTGGCCAGCCAGTGTGACCCTAAAACACACACATCACACATGTATTCAAATCAGAAGTGAGGAACTGATTTCGCTAATAGTTAAATATTTGTAAAATCAGAGGCGTTTACCCGTTTCACTCTGTCCAGGTAGATTTTGCATGCTGAGTAAGGACACTGTTTTTCTACTGAACAGTCAAAGCAACGATCTCCAGCACCTGCAGGCTGATGACAAACTATTCAGCTCTCTTATCTATACAGTTTCAGCAATAACAATATGTTTAATAGAACTAAAACTATAAAAGAAAATATAGCAAGAACAATCAGCCTTGTAAAAGGAAGAATCCCTAAGCTGAACCTAAACCCGGAGAACAAGAGAAAGAATGATAAAATAATCATCATTTTATTTAGTTTGTTCTGAGTGAACATAAAGAGATTCCTCAGCAAAAACACTTTCATAAACTAAAGAGAAAAAACCCTCTGCTGAGTTATTTACAGAGCATACCTTTTTGTCTTTTTGAAAGTGGCTGACAGATCCAAACGATGACACTTTGACACACCTGAAAAGTACAAAAGTTAATGATTTATTTTGAGGGAATAAAAAAAAAAAAAACACATTCCTGTTAGTCTGTGGTTCAGCAACTCTGGGGTAGGAGTGGTTTACATTTTGCTAGTGTTTTTTTCTGACTTCCAGCATTCAAAACATTTTAGACAAAGAAGCACTTTGTTTATGAATAAGAAACAAGCCTAGCTGATAAGTGACTGTGATGTTTACCTCCGTGCTCCAGCCCAGTGATGTATTAAGTCGATGTCATGGCACGATTTTGCTAGTAGGGCGAACGAGCTCTCTGCTTCATTCCTCCAATTCCCTCGAACGAATGAATGAGCAAAGTGATAAAATCCAACCTGTAACATATAACATAATACTAAATCAGTAACAATAACAAACTAGTTTAAAAAGACTAATTACTTATGACAAGCTTATAAGCTAATGGCTAGTCCAAGGGTTTGCAACATTTATAACTGGGACTGGAAATAACGTGCAAATGTGTGTAGAAAGGTGTTAGAATGGATGTCTAATGTGAACTTTTTAACTTGTTAATGTGTTAAAAAGTTGAGATATGAAGTCAGGTAATTTACAACAAAGAAGTAATGAATGATGTATGAACATGTGTGTATTATTTATGGTTACAGCTAATTACAAGAGTAGGTCTACAAAACAAAAAGGAAAAAATGTTTTCATTGTATTTGCATTCTTACTGGTTCTAGGTGCTGTATATGAATCACATCACCAATCACTCCAGCATCGATGAGCTCCTACAGAGAGAACTGCTGTTATTTGCAGTGGATTAAATGCTGAAATTTACTGCTTTGAGACTCAAAATTAAATGAAATGCAAAAACTGTTTGGATAAACACACTTTAAGCAAGGTTTACCTTAATTTTGTGAATGAGTGGGTCATACCGAAGAACGTGACCCACTGAGAGCATGACACCATTCTGAGTGCAAGCCTCCACTATCTCTGTGCAGTCCTCTGCAGTGGTCTAAAGTCAGGCAGGTACATAACTGAATGTTGGTAAATCACATTGCTGCATGATTGCAGAGCAACTTTTAAAGATGGGTTAACAAAACTAAACAAAGAGTTCTAAACTCTAAAGAGTCATTTGTGACGATCAGAAGCTGCTATATTTACAGTATATAATATAAACACTCACTGCCATTGGTTTCTCCAGAAGAATGTGGTAGCCCTTTTTTGCAAAGGCCACAGCAGGATCCTGGAGGAAATGAAGGAAATTTAGCAAAAGGGGAAAAAACAAAATTTCAAAAATATTTGGGAAATATTTTGATGTACACTCAGAAACACTGGTCAAACATATAAATCATTACAATATAGGAAAATATTAAATTCACACATTTACCTTATGAAGGCGGTCTGGGGTGCAAATTAAAACCGCATCTGCAAACTTTTCCCTTTCAACTATACTTTGCCAATCTGTTAAAAAAGGATTTGGTGATATATTTCATAGCAGATTATAAGAAATTCTAATGCAGTTTTTTAGGCTCACCTTCAAATACATTTTCATTGTCAATTTTGTGTTGCTGTTGCAGTCTGGTCCGGGCAAACTTTCTTGGATCAGCCACAGCAACAACCTGATATTTCAAAGATGGACCAGTAAAGCCTTAAAGCACTTACAGGCAAAGGTTTAGAATAATAACACTCCAGAGATAAAACCTCAGTAATGCTTTTAAAAAGATTTAAATTAAACTGTGACTTAAACGTTTTTTGATGCATTTTTTCCTCATGCAGTTTTATTATTAATAAACTGATACAGATGCTCAGTCAGTGAGCTGTCAATATTCTGACACTGGCCCCACCTTCATGCGTTTAGGATGAATGGATGCAAAATGAGAGTAATTCTCCCCTCGACAACCAGCTCCCACCACGATCACACTGACAGGTGAAGAAGTCATTCTCCCAGCCTGCGAACTTTGGACAGATAAACACTTTTTAACACAACAAGCACATAGGGTCGGCAACATGTAAACACCAGCATCTCTCCAGCGACTAGACCAGCATGTGCTTACTCCATTCTCACAAAGATAACAAGGTTGTTTCCACCATAAAAAAAAAACAACATGCAGATTAATGGTGAATAAACTGATTAAATGTGTGCGTCTTCGGAGAAAAAAATAGAGTTTCATTTTTTTGAGACACTACTTAGCCTGGCGCCACTAGGGTCTCACCAGTATTGTGCGCCGGTGATACGAAAAGAAGCGGACCCGGTGGATGAAGAAACTAACTAACTCCTAGATATCTCCGGGGCCGTACGCTCTCTACAATATTTCTAATGATAACTTAAAAGTATCTAGATTAGCTGCCAGATTTGTAGGCGACCCAGCTTAAGTACAACAACCACTCTGGCAAATAAAGACGAGAAAGGGATACCCCAATTGGTATTTCTAGTAGGCTACATTTGTCCGTTAGGGTTAGTTTTAGTATTAGATTAGTATTCTACCTGTTTAGTCCCATACGGCGGTCAGAACAGCTGTCCTGCATCCGTGTTGTTCTACTTTTGAAACGCTGAGACGTGACGATCAGCAGATATTTGCTTGTCTGTACTTCCTTTCTCGTAGTAAATTCACCAGAAAATGTTTTCTGACGCCCCCTACAGCCAACACACCAAAAGCACAGAGCCCTCTGCCGCATTCACTTTACCTCGTAAATTACCCCGCCTTATTAAAGTCCGGATTTGTTTTTAAACAAAGAAAAGAAAACGTTCGAACGCTATGAGTTATAGTAATCAGGTACCAGAAATTGCTGTCTTAGTTTAGTTAGTTAGTTAATTTCAAAACATGTACATGTAAACAATAAAAATATAAACAAGTCTCCGACCAGCAACAAAACATAATCACAGAAAATAATAAAGTTTTTTTTTTTACTTCAATATACTTAAAAACACAACTTTACTCAATTATCCTCATGTTAATTAAATTACACTAAGGAAATTTACACCTCATAAAAGAGCATAATAGTAATTAGTATCTGATGAGACCAAGCAACCACAAATGCAATTTTCGTGAGATTTCGGGTGAATTCGGCTTGGCTTCGATAATATCCGTCAAATGTATTGCTTAGGGTCATGTGACATCACGTGACTACTTATTGTAGCATGACCTCAGCTTTCCGATTTAGCGGCAGATAATTCTTGCTAGATTATGTGATTTTAATTTAATCAAAGTGATCAAATAGTTTTTCCATCAACAAATATACAGCTGAGTAAAGAATTAGACGCACGGTTAGACATCACAGAGTTGCGTTTTGGTTGTATTTTTGGGTATTTGTCGGAGTTAGCCTGCGGAGGTTAGCGCGTTAGCTAAAGTCAACATGAACATAGACAACATAAATCAGTCTGTTACAACAGGAGTTCCTTCTACGACGTCTTTAACTTCAAGTAATTGCATTAATGATAATGCAACAAGCAGCGTGAGCAGCATCCCTTCGGCCACGAATAATGGTAACATTTGGTGACTTGGGCTAATATCTGTATGTACATATGTTGTTGAGCTCAACACATCTTGCAGTCCTCTACATCGGAGTTTGTAAACCCCTAGTTGAATTTACTAAAGATCGTACTGTGTATGTTTTCTATTGTAAATATTTATGACTTGCACAAATGCATGTACAGTGACATTGGAGCGTTGTTAATTGTGACCTTAAAGCGGCACTCCGGAGGATTTCATCAGGAGAGCAGTTTTTGAATCTAGCGTCCAAAGGCTCCTCCTCAAAACATCTCGACACGCGCGTCCGGTCGCGTGTGCACGCGGCGCATATACTTCGGACATGAACTGTACAGCTCAATGTGTAGGGTTTAATCACTCACAGTTCACAATCTTATTCCAACAACACTACGAGGGTCTGATGAGCCCTCTCTGTCCCTGCTGCTTCTGATATTAGCTCTGTTAGCACCGAGCTGCTGCTGGACTCTGAAGCTGAACTTGACTCGGCCCTGGATGAACTTTCTGACCAAAATAAACGCATAATCCTGTCAAGCCTTGCCATTCTGTGAGGTGAAAGGTTTAAAAATAAATCCATCTTTAGCTGGAGAATGGGTAGGTTTTTAGTAGAAATGAGCCGTGAGTCCTCAGTGAACGGCTGAGACGGCAGAGAAACACACGGAGCGTCCTGTACGACAGCGCCCCCTACTGGTACAGGTTTGGTCGATGCGCGTGCATGTTGAGAGAATGCAGAAATTTGAATTTCATTGGCTGAAAAATGTCGGCGGCAAGAAAAAATGGAAAGGGGTCTCTAGGAGGAAGGAGGGTCTTCATCAGAATGACACATGTTGTGGAACTCAACCCATAGATCATAGTTTAGACCTGAAATATCATTTAAAACATTTAGAAAACTTTGATACAGAGAAAAATGCTCCAGAGTGCCGCTTTAATATATTTGTTACTGCCCCTGCTAATTAAACCTGAATAAATTAATTCACAGCTGGATCCTCGGCTGCCGTGGCGACGCCATCATCAGACACATCAGTTTCCAATGGTGTTTACCTCCCCAGTGGAATCGCCAATGGAGACATAAAGCCTGCTATCTCCACCACACCTCTGGCAGATTTCCTCATGCAGCTGGAGGATTACACTCCAACGGTCAGTCAATCAGCAATCACATCTTAAAATCTACAACTACAGTATACTTTTGGTTGATCATCAGTGAGTACGTAGAGTTATATGACATTCCTATTTATACGGTCCTAATCAAAAATCCTTTTCCTGGATTTAACTACGCAAATAGGCAATTGCTTCTTATTGGAAAGGTACTGCAGTGAGCAATACAATTAAGTTGGCAAAAAGTGTTTTAACAGCAGCTGATTCTCATTCAGCAATTAAATTGGAACACACTGCTGAAAAGTTATTTGCTTCCTAAGTGACGAACTGTTGGTCTCTATCAAGGAAATAACTTGACTGAGACAAATGCTGAAACTACTAAAATAACAGGTGCCTAATGCTTTATTTCTATCTGATTGGATATAATGAACTTTCACCATTGAGAAAAATATACAATTGATGAAAAAAATCTTGAGTTATTGTAATTGGAGAACATCTTAAATGTTTGAAATTTTATTTAAAAATTTTTTGTTGTTGTTGTAGATAATATGCTCCAAAAATAATTTTTCCCATGTCCACGATATGAGAATTCAGAGTACTGTATTGCAGATTGAGATTTTTGGTTGCTCAAGTTTAGACTCAGGAGCAAATGAAAAAGGTCATTTAGTGTGATGAATCTAGATTGAGTCGTTTTTAATTGAAGAGTGCATACTGAAAAGAAGAGCAATGGATAAAGGGCTGCACCCATCATACCCAGAGCCGTAGAGTACACATCTGATCTGCAGTTGTTTTGGCTGATCAGATCTTGGTTCAGCAATGTGATGTACCCAAAACCTGAGTTCAACTGACTACCTAAATATACTGAACAACTTGAACATTTCCAACAGTTACTTATTTTCTTCACTAATGACAATGACATATTTTAGTATGACAATGCTAGGATTAGTCAGACTCATTTTTTGCAAGTGTTATTTAGTTATAAGACATCATTTTCACATCTTAATTGGCCATCAAAAACTTGAATCTTACCAAGAATATTTAGAATACTTTGAAGGCTTAATGTAACGGTTTTAAGTACCCTAACATCACTGGAAGGCCTTGGTAATTATTGCAATAAATATGTTTGAATTTTCCAGATTCCTGATGCAGTCACAGGCTACTACCTCAACAGAGCAGGCTTTGAAGCTTCTGATCCAAGGATGTGAGTATAAGAAACAGGGCAGGCGAACAGTTTAACACAATTCAGAAATGGTAAATATAGAAATTAAGAAGCCCAGGAAGTCACGGCATTCAATTGTAACAGTCATACTTGTACATGTATGAATTGTGAAAAAGAAGCAATGAAATGGTGGTTTGTCTGCAAAACGGAAAAAAACAATTCAACTTCATTAACATTCTTTTTATGTCAATTGTTTTTGTACTTACATTTTAGACTGCTTAAAAAATGAAAGGGAAACTTTTTAAACAGAATATGGAATCAAGTCATTTAAACTTGTGGGATATTGATATGATCAGTTAAGTTGAAGATGGGTTTGTTAATCAGTGCCAGCTGTTTTGGTCTTAAAGAAAGCAACAAAGGGACAACAATGAGACAATCCCCAAAACAGTGGTTTTGCAGGTCAAGGCCACAGACATTTTTTTGCCTCATCTTTTTTTTTTTTGACTACTTTTCAGTAATTTGGTATTTAAAGCTCGTATGTGGATAACTTCAGCAAGAGAGCAGTTTTTGAATCCAATTTACCCCCCCACCCCAACATCCATTCTCCCAATCTCCCGCGTTCTATAACCCCACCTATACAGGCGCATGCGTGTCCAGGGATCAGCAACTCCCTTCCCTAAGGGCCGGTAACCAGCAGGTTTTAGGTGTCTCCCTGCTTCAACACACCTGATTCAAATGACTGAATTACTTCCTCAACATTGTCAAGTTCTGAAGAAGTCTGTTAATCAGCCATTCATTTGAATCAGGTGTGTTGAAGCACCTCCAGGAGACACCTAAAACCTGCTGGTTACCGGCCCTCAGAGAAGGGAGTTGCTGATCCCTTACGCGGTCGCGTGCGTGCGTGTATGCGGTCGCGTGCGGACACAGAGTGTCACTCTGGTCTCTCAGGTGGGCATTAACTGTGCGTTGGGGCTCTGAGCTCCAGCTCCTGCTCAAATTACGATTACATTGCAGGGTTCAATCATTCACAGCTCACAAATCATGTTCTCACACTGTACGAGGGTCTGATGAGACCTGTCTGTGTCTGTGCTTATGAAACATTGCTCTCGAAGTGCAAGCTGCTGCGAGCTGCAGAACCTGGAAATGAACTGCATTCGGTCCAAAATGGAATTCTTCACCAAAATAAACATGTATCCTTGGCAAACCTTGCCACTCTGTTAAGAGAAATGTTTAAAAATAAAAATAAAGCTGGGGAATGGATAACTTTTTTGTAGAAATTAGCTCTGACTTCTTCATGAGCTGATGAGACTGTAAACAGAGAAAGATACGGAGCGTTCTGGGAGCGTGCAGCCCCCACCTCTACAGATTGCGCAAAGCACATGCACGTTGACGGACAGCCCACAATGCAGAAATTTGAATTTTATTGGGTGAAAAACTTCACTGGTCAGAAAGAATTCAAAGGGGCCTATAGGAGTAGGGAGGGTCTTCAGAAGAATAACAGATGTTGTGGAACTCTATCCATATATCATAGTTTAGACCTGAAATATCATTTAAAACATTTATAAAACTTTGATACATAGAAAAATAATCCACATACGAGCTTCAACTAGAGTCAGTGTGACACTGGTAGCATGAGGTGATACATGGACCCTACAGAGGTTGGGCTAATTAGACTAAACTGCTGCATCAGATTTTCTTTTTGAATTACAGTATTTTATTTGTTCTTAAGCATCCTTTTAACTGTTTTAGAATTACTATATAACAAGCTTACCAGAACTTATCTTTATAGTTTTATATGCTGAAGTGCCATTTTTTGGGGAGTTTTTCAATTTGCTACACACCAATGTAACCCCTACATCCCAAGTTTTATTCATATGTATACAGTAAGTCTATATTAACCAAATAATTTTCTAAAAATGTGCAGTAAACCACAAAAACACTGGATATACACATTTTTCTAAATACAGATGTTTGATAGCTGAATTCCTCAAAAATGCAATTAAAAAAGTTTCACCAAATCTTTTTAGACTTCTACGAATTAATATAGGATGTGTTGATAAATACATTTTTGAGATGCACTAATTGTGTAGTGTAGCCTTAAAAAACAAAAATATTTTGCACAGTTAGCAAAAGACAGTGTCTACATCAAAATAAACTATTGACATGGTGAATGTAACTCTCACACTGTCCTTATTTTTGGGACTATGGTGTTTTCTATTCATTTGGGATTAATTTGACCCCCTAAGACAGTGTGAGGAATCTTAACGTTCTAAGTGTTCTAGGAACATATGTCCTAGAACACTTAGTCAGACATGTTTTATTAGCACCAGTAGAGCTGTGATGAGCCTTGTGACAATTCCTGCCTACAATAATACAGAAAGGCACATGACATTACACGTCTCACACATGAAGGGAGCACACTTCTTTTGCCCCTCTGTGGCATTTTTGGGACAGATTTCCTCACAACAATGTCAAAAATACAAAGAATAAATAACCAAAGTGATGATGTATATTCCAGCAGATGGCGTGCAATGCTGACCAGATTGATAAAGTGCCAGTGTCCGAATTAAAATGTTTTTGTTGTGTGCACTTTTTGTTTGTTTTTTGTAAACTCATTAGAGGAAGGAAACAGAACTCTGGGACATAGGTGTTTGTATAAATACTGTAAAAGTAGAAATGAGGTCAGAAGAAATGTTAAATCTCATTTACAGGCTTCTGTCAAATGTGACTGAAGGTAAAGGTAAGAAAAACACTAATCATTTAAAAAATTTTTTTACATCTCTACAGAATCCGTCTGATCTCCCTTGCTTCTCAAAAGTTTATCTCTGACATTGCCAACGATGCGCTGCAGTACTGCAAAATGAAGGGGACCGCCTCAGGAAGCTCCAGAAGCAAGACAAAGGTGAGTGTTTATTTAATTTCAACTTGGCCTTTAAATTTAATGCTGCCATCCAACATCATAGCAGAGAAGGATTTTTACTGTAATAAGTGCAATCATTTAGGTCTCACAAATATATGCTTTTCTGTCATTTATATATTTCTATCCACAGGATAAGAAGTACACTCTGACAATGGAGGATCTGACTCTTGCCCTCACTGAGTATGGAGTCAACGTCAAAAAGCCTTATTATTTCACATAAAAATCTTTTAAGTTTTTTCTAGTTTTGAGCTCTCTGATGAGTTGTCACCATCATTATTGATGCATATTTTTCAATCCTGATTTGAAAAATCCTTTTTTCACTTTGCCATCTTTTGTGAAACTGTTTGTGTTTAGTTAAACTGTGGAATTTTTGTTGTCATGAAAATAGAAAAATAAAAAATTTTACCAGAATTTTTTGAAGTGTTGTTACATGACTCGTGTGGTTAATATTTGCAATATCTTTTCTGCAGTTTTGTTAGGGAATGTTGTTAAATGGTTCTTTACAAATTTGGAACTGTCATTCAAACACTTTTAAAAAGAATAGACCCAAACCAGTTATCTATTTTTTATTAGATTATTATAAATTTGTAAAGTGGTGTTTAAGCATATGGAAGTTCCTGCTTGGAAAGATCTTTTCATCAGTTGAAATGATGCAGCCATACTTTGATATGAAGGATTACACAATGGAAAATGCCAGAAAAGTGTGTGGTAATGTGGCAGGCCTGCTAGCATGGACCTGTGCTATGGCTACATACCATAAAATCAACAAAGAAGTGTTGCCACTCAAGGTGAGGTGTTTTAAACCTTTCTGGGGTTTTTCCAACAAAGAAATATTTAAAAAAATTCTTAAGGTTGTGTGAACATGTGAAGACTCAGGCAGGAATGATAGCTTTTACTATCTTATACTATTATTAAGCATAAAAATGAGTGCACTCTCTGCAACCAATTGACACTGGTGAAAATATGGAGATTTAATTTATTTGCATCTGCTTTGATTCATTTTATACATCTTTTACATTTTGTGCAGATACACACACTCGGTGTGCTAGAGAAGCGGACGTACATACACACACGCACACGTAGACACACACGCGAGCTGCCAAAACCTTTGTTTTCTTAACTGACCAGTGCTTGCATTGACACACACACACACACACACTTTCTGTTCTTTCGCTCTCACTTTATGAGAGGAGTTGAAACTTTATATTATCTTTGCTTTAATGCACCCTTTTATGTGTTGTTAAAAGAAACAGGCTGTACCTATATGGAAAGTTTTGATGAAAGAGTAATGATTTTGATGGTAGCATGGCGGTAACTAAAACAAAAGACTTGAAGTTAATTAGTCCAAAAAGGCCCTGGTTTAGGGAAATAGAACAATGAAAGGTTTACAACTAATATGTAAATAAATATTTTATTTTCACAGAGCTGTAACCCAAACTAGCTTTAAGTTAGAGGCAGTTGTGAATTCAAATGATGGGAATAAATTAAGTTTAATATTTATTTTAGGTAAGTGCATTTATTATTTATTTATAAAGATATATTATTCTGAAGTTCATTTTAGGCCAATTTTAGGTAGTGACATATGAATTAACTAAGGGTTTTGACATGCTACCTCAACCGATTTAAATAAAATAATAGTGTGTTTCTCTGTGGTGAACACTTTCCTGCGCTGGTACGGCTCTCTGAGGTGACCTCCACAAGGCTGCCAGCTGGATGTTTGAGCTGGGTGGACATTAAGAAGTGAGGTCTGGGCACACCTCATGAAAATGAACTCTGTGGAGCGCTGCTTATATGATGGAGCAGGACACTGTTGAAACATCAAAGTGATGAACTGATTTATGGAAGAAAGCCAGAAGAACTGGTCAAAGACTCAAATGTACTGTGGGGAAATGGAAGAGGTCAAAAAGGGAGGAGCTACTGTCTGGTTCCCTCTGCAAATGAACTGAAAATCTGCATACGGTCGCTTCGGGGCCTGGTCTAGTGTGGGGAGTGGGCTTGCCACGAGGAACTTTTATAGTGATTTGGCATTATAGGTTGAGTGAGATTTGTCAAAACTGTCTGTAAATGATGTAGGACATTAAGGATTACTAATCAGAATGATGTTGTGCATAATTAGGGAATGTAGCTTTGAATTAAAAATCACAAAATTTATATAGCCTTTTTATGTAAATTATAAAATTAAACTAGGAGATGATAACAAGGAGTATTCTGGATTTAGAACAACAGGGACAGTCATACGATATTAATATTACAATTTCTCAACAATGTGGTTTAAATTAGATAATTAAAATCTTAGATTTGGATGATTTGTGATTTATGACCCTTCACAAAGGGTGATGAGTTAGTGTGAAAATAACTGTTCAGCAGCTATATTAATATTATTGTTAAGGTGTCTAAAAGAAAGGGAAAAAGCATGATTTCTTTTGTGTTATTACCGCGGAGACTAACGTTTAAAATCAAAGGTTGTGAACATTATTAATTACATGATAATACTGAGTAATGGAAAAATGGGGATGATATAGACATTTGTATTGTGAAGGTCTGTGGAAAAAAGTCAAACAGCTCTTGGACACAAGATAAAGTAATGAAGGCAATAACGTTATGGGAACAGTGATTAAAGGTGGAATTTTAGATGTTAGATTTTGTTTTGTTAAGGTTGATAAAAGTATTTCTGCGCAACCCGACATTGTTCAGTATGAAACTGCCATGTTAAATTTTTTAATCGTTAATATTTTCATTGATTTAGTTCAGAAAAACTTGATTATCTTTAATCGGTAATCCCTTATAGTTTCTAAAACTGTGGTCTGATTTACATGTTTAGTATGTGTATATAGATAGACCTATGGAGGAGACATCTGTTTGTTTCCAAGAGAGAGCAACCATCCTCCTGGCCTGCAGGAGGCCAAAGTTGATCAACGTCTTTAGAGTTAACAGAGAAGTCTTCAGGGTATATCCCTAAAATGCAAAGCTTTGCATGACACGGCACCTGGATACCCACAATTTTGGTTAAAGTCTGAGTAATCATCCTACAAAAAGTTATTAGTTTGGGGCATTCCCACATACAGTGAAATAATGTACCTTTCTCAGTCAAGCACTTTACACACGTGTCAGGAATGGTCAGGGGACCATTGATTCAGCTTCTCATGCGTAACGTATGTCCTCATTAACCACTTGTACTGCAATAGTTTCATTCTAGTGTTGATAGTTTGTGTTTGAGCTCCTAAACAAGCTATTGTCCATTCTGATTCATCTATGTCATCCTGAATATCTAAATTTCCATGCCCTCAGTCGATCATTATTGGATTCTTTATCATGTAAAACCAGTGCTGAATACAATATAGAAATCTGTTTTCTTCCATGAAGATGTTTAAGCACAATATCTTCCAGGCAGGACAGCGGGGGTTTGTCAGTCTGTCTGTGTTTTGAAAAGATAAAATGCCTCAGCTGTAGGTATTTATAAAAGTGTTTTCTAGGGATTGAAAATTTTAAGCAGAGTTCGTCAAATGTTAATAAGTTAGCCTGATCATACAGATCTCCCACCTTTTGCACCCCTTTGTCTGCCCAAACTTTAAAGCCACCATCTGCCCTGCCCGGGGGGAACTGCAGATTGCATCTGCCTCATCTGCAAGATCTCAGTACAGACTACATGGAGAATGAATGAAAAAAGAAGGAAAGTGCTGCACATGCTCTGAAGAGGAAGACAGCAGAGGAGGACCTGTTGGACCTCAGAACCCAGCACCGGATACTAAGCAGTGTCTGTGAGTCACTTGAAAATGATGCAGACAAGTTTGCTGAGCTGGCTGAGGGAAAGGCTGGGTCCAAAATGGCTGAACTGATCACCAAGTCCAACACATTTCGTAGAAGACTAAAAGACAAAAAAGAACTCTGTCAACTGAAGGAAAAGATTAAAGAGAAGGCCTCACAGCTGAGACTCTTGTAACCTCCTCTCTCCATCTCAATGTCTTTATTTCTCTACTCTGTCATCTTCTTCTCCCAAAGCTCCATCTTTTGCCCCCTTTAACAGTTACATTAAATAATTGCAGTTGATGAATCCTTAATGTGTTTAGGTGAAAGTGTTATAACCTTTGATAAAATTTGTTTTCATTTTGGGTCATGTTTACACTGGCATGCAATACTTTGTGTTGCAGTTGCTGTTATTAGCTGCTACATGTTCTTGCAGCTGTTTCTACAGTTTGAACATTTGCAATATCAATATTCTATTGAAAATAAAACACTGGCTTGTGAAGTCTGAAAGTGATTTCATTTTGTCTATATCCTGAGAAGACATTGAGTTCCAAGTCCTCTAGAACTGAGTTTGGAATGTTTGTGTCGGATCTCTTATGGGTCAGTGCCGTCCCACCCACTACCCACCCCCGAAAAAAGGGCCGCTGCGTGATGTTCAGTGTTGGGTAGTATCGGAATACATGTATTTAGAATACTGTATTTAGAATACTATTTTGACATACTGTATTCCGGTACAGTTACTATTTTTAAACATGGTATTCAGAATACAGTTACTTTCGCAATACCATTGGAATACTTGTGTCTCCATGTTGTGTAGGTTATCTATCCCATAATGCCCCTAAACAACGTGCCTCCATTACCATAACAACCCTACCAAAACACAGGGTACACTCCCGACCAGAAGTAGCAACAGGTAGCAACCTAGCCTCGTATGGATTCAGACCAAGAGATGGAGTGGTTGGAGGCACAACCGCAGCTGAATCAACCTACCAGCAGTGGAGGAATAAATGCATACATGTCCTGGAAATTCAAGCTAACTTTCACTCTAAAAAAGGAGCGGGGCGAGCGAAATATGATGGTGCAGTGTGATCTTTGTCTGCCAGCTAACAACCTACTAGCTGCGTCCAAAGACTCTAATTTAATCTGAAGAAACACCTTAAAGTTAGTTTTATCTTTCTAGTTTTGCTTCCTTAGTGCTTTATTTAACAGCATGTATCGTGTTAGTTCTGTCATTTCTCACATTTACAGTGTTGGTGTTGTATCTGAAATGACGTTAGCTTGATGATGTTGTTGTGATTTCCCACAATTGTGGGTTTCATGTTAAGAGCTTTCCATCTTGAGTGCAATGAACATCAAGAACATCACTTTGCAATAGACTTAAATCGTGTTTTATAGGGGAAGTATTCTAAGTATTCCAAGTAGAATACAGTACCAGGATTAAACAAAGTAACGGAATACAGTACAAAATACATTTTAAAACAGGTATTCAGTATTCTGTAACTGACAGTGTTGGGGAGAATACTTTGCAAATGTATTCAGTTACAGAATACTGAATACCTGTTTTAAAATGTATTTTGTACTGTATTCCGTTACTTTGCTTAATCCTGGTACTGTATTCTAAATTCTTGGAATACTTAGAATACTTCCCCTATAAAACACGATTTAAGTCTATTGCAAAGTGATGTTCTTGATGTTCATTGCACTCCAGATGGAAAGCTCTTAACATGAAACCCACAATGGGCTCTGTGCACGCAGCTACGTGACGCAATTTCCGGTAGAAGGTCAGGATGGACGTAAATTTCCGGTAGCCGCTGGAAGCACATACTGTGTTTGCTAATTTCCTTTCGGAAGCTTGTAAATCTTTCTTTTTTTTGTAAATCTTTCTTCTTTTCTTGTGCGTGGCCTTCTATGTCAAGTTATGTGTTCATGTCCTAAACATGACATGTACACTGACAAAATTAGCGTTTCAACAACATACTGATAGCAGGTCTAACCACCACTGCTGTGTGCCATTCTGTACAGCATCAACAAGATCAACTTCCCACCTCCCATCTTTAGCACAGAGACCGGAAGTCTCGTACCATCCTCACGCCAAACACAGAACTGATGCGTGCACAGAAGCTATTGTGGGAAACCACAACATCATCAAGCTAACGTCATTTCAGATACAACACCAACACTGTAAATGTGAGAAATGACAGAACTAACACGATACAGGCTGTTAAATAAAGCACTAAGGAAGCAAAACTAGAAAGATAAAACTAACTTTAAGGTGTTTCTTCAGATTAGATTAGAGTCTTTGGACGCAGCTAGTAGGTTGTTAGCTGGCAGACAAAGATCACACTGCACCGTCATATTTCGCTCGCCCCGTTCCTTTTTTAGAGTGAAAGTTAGCTTGAATTTCCAGGACATGTATGCATTTATTCCTCCACTGCTGGTAGGTTGATTCAGCTGCGGTTGTGCCTCCAACCACTCCATCTCTTGGTCTGAATCCATACGAGGCTAGGTTGCTACCTGTTGCTACTTCTGGTCGGGAGTGTACCCTGTGTTTTGGTAGGGTTGTTATGGTAATGGAGGCACGTTGTTTAGGGGCATTATGGGATAGATAACCTACACAACATGGAGACACAAGTATTCCAAGTATTCCAATGGTATTGCGAAAGTAACTGTATTCTGAATACCATGTTTAAAAATAGTAACTGTACCAGAATACAGTACGTCAAAATAGTATACAGTATTCTAAATACATGTATTCCGATACTACCCAACACTGGTAACTGAATACATTTGCAAAGTATTCTCCCCAACACTGGTGTGTTAGTAGTAAAAAATGTCGTTGAGGTAGTAAAAAAGGTAGTAAATTCAGTTCTAGGTTTCCTATATAAACCCTGATTAGGTACTTTGACAATGACTTCAGTAAATAAATACTTAAAAAGTTCATATCTTGTTTCAGTCTGTATTGTTCAGGGATACGTTTTACTTTAACATTAGTGGAACTCAGATTACCAGCATAAACACTCCTGAGATTGCTAGCACAGATGACATACAGTACATTACCTGGACCAGTTACCCAATAAGTAAATGAAGAGATGACTTCAATATTAGATAAATCAGTCTAACTGACATTGAATCATTTTGATCAAGCATCTTTATTTACTTTTTGTATATTTATGGCTCTGTCCAAGTTTCACAAAAATGACTGCAGACTCTGACTCACCAGAATGCTGAAAATGTGGCTTAATAACAGAAAAAGATTAAACTTGGAACAAAAAAAAAAATTAATTGCTGCAGCATTGTGTCTTTGTGTAACATTCAAGATACTGAATGCATCAGCCTGACTGACGATAAACATGATTTTATTTTTGAAACAGCTGGCAGCTTCCTGTTATTATAAACTTATAATGAATAAACTCCATCATAATCAAAATAGTTACTCTACCTGAAACCCCCAAAATATGCGAGTTTACAGACGTATTCTGTTGTTACAGAAAGTTTGTTTATATATATATATATATATATATATATATATATATATATATATATATATATATATACATACACACACACACACACACACACACATATATATATATATATATATATATATATATATATATATATATATATATATTACATTCTGCTGTTTCATTGAGAGATTTTTAAAAATATTCAGTAGTTTTAGTATAGTTATTTAAACAAATATTTCTAAATTAATTTACTTCTTGCCTTTTAAAAAATATTTTGTACTAGTTTTTTTTTTACCTAATAACTTTTATTTATTATACTCTATTATAATTTATTATAACAATGAGAATTTCCCTGATGAGTATGTTTCATTCATTCATATTATAGCAGGTTTGCGCGTTTGGCGAACGCAGCTTTTTGTCCCTAGTTGCAGTTTGTAACTTGTCTCTCGTGAGCCACCGTAACTTCTATTTGCGCATGCTCTGTGGGTTCAAATCTCATCAAATTTTATTTGCTAAAACTATATTTTTAGTTAAAGAAAAAAACGAACAAAACAAATCGATGTCGGTTCAAGCAACAAACCCCAACAACCCCATCGTGTTTTTCGACATTACCATCGGAGGGCAGGTCAGTGGAAGGATACGCTTTAAAAAAATGTCCGAAAACGTTTCGTTAACGTTACCGCGCTTTACACCGATTTCAACCCAAAGTCACGTTTATGTGATGATAATAAACAAATTGGAATGGTTTTAAACTACTCCGTTTTAGAGGGTATACTATTAATAATAAATAAGTGCTATGTGTGTAATTCAGCACGTTGACTAAGTTAGGAGCTGTGGAAACCTTTGTCCAGACAATCTCAAACTTTTACTTAAAATCAGGGTTATTTGGATTTTTCTTTCTTTTTTTTTACTGATCATTTACAGTCTTGATTTAAATTTGTTTAATTTTTGTGAGCGTGTAGCTCTGTGTGTGTTATTTAAACATAAGGTTCAGGAACGAACTTCCTTGTTTGTTCACCTGCTTTTTAAAGTCCTACAGACTCATCGTACACGAGCAAGGACACGAACAAAAGCAGTTTTTTATTTATCTGTTTAGAAAACCTTCCCTTAAACATAGATACACTCATGTGGGTAACTTCTTAAATACTTTTAAGTATCCCTGTGAAAAATCAGATAAGCACATGTCCTGGACGACTTCATGGTGCTGTTTGGTTTTATGAATCAGAATCCAAAGGGTTATGTTGAGAATGAAAATGAAAAAGAGAGGAAAAAATGAGAAATTGGGGTTTAAAATATATTTATGCATATTGTATATTTTTGTGCACAAAACGTGCAGGTTTTTGCAGTATTTTAGAAAGCATTGATACATTTACAACGCAAAACCACTTATTTTAGTCAGAGATTTTTTTCCCCAAAAAATATTTTATTGGAATTTTAACAATATCAAGGACATATACAACATAACAAAAACAAAACAAAATAACAACACAAAGTGCCCATTTTCAAAGATGTAATCTGCCACATATTCAACATAATTTCATTGTTTTCAATGAAACAATGTTTTCAGTTCCATTCTTTTTGAAATGATTTTCTCTATTACATTCCTTATTTCTTCCCAGAAGAGTATAATTTCTTTACAGTACCACATACAGTGGACTAATGTCCCTCTGTTTTCTGTACATTTTGAACATACATCATATTTTCATTATACTTATTATAGATCCACTGGTGTCATATACATTCTCATTAGCCATTTAAAATATATAATTTTAAGGCGTGTATTATGGATATATTATAAACCAAACCACTTGCTTGAACTGAGATATTATACCTTTTTTGTGCTGTCTTTTACCAACATTTCTTCTAAGACTGATAGTGGAGGCCTTGTAACCGCATTGTTTTGATTTGCCCTTACAAAGTTTCTAAGCTGAAGATATTTTAAAAAAAAAGATTTTTATTTAAATTATATCGGATTTGAAGATCTTGAAAGGTCATTAGAAAATCGGATTCTGGTGAGTAAAGATCTTTAATCGTACCCAGGCCTTTGGCTTTCCATACTTTAAATATTGCATCCTTTCTTCCTGGTAAAAATAACTGATTGCCCCATATTGGGCTAAATAAGGATATGTAGTCTGGTTCTTTTAAAAGTGTCTTTATATCTCTCCATACCTTGATCATATTTTTAAGAATGGGGTTTTTAACCTGTCTCAGTAATTTTCTTTTTGTATTTGAGTACATATAATCAGGAAGGGGCAGGTTCGTTCAGCACTTGACTTTCCATATTTACCCAATGCGGAGAGTGATCCGTATAATAAAACATCATAGATCTCAACTGTGCAGCCCAGTAATATAATTGGAAGTTTTGACATTTTAAGCCTCCACGTTCATAGGGCAAATAAAGTAAGGACAAACGCAGCCGTGGCTTCCTGTTATTCCATAAAAAACGCACCAACATCTTTTTAATTTGCGAGTATAACCTGAGAGGAGGCGATAGAGGGATATTTTGAAATAAATACAGTAACTTTGGTAATATATTCATTTTTAGTGTATTAATTCTTCCAATCATGGATATTGGTAACGACATCCATCTATCGATTGAATTATACCTCGAGGTGAAATTGTCCTTTATCAAAATCAGCGCAGCTAGTATCTGATCAGCTTTATTGCCTTCAAGTTCGCCTTCAGATGTAGCCATGCTAATGCTAGCTTTAGATGCTTCGCCTCGGAGATTGTACTCGAACGACTTCGTTTGCTTTGATGTCTCACCTTTTCCTTTCTGCCCTTTTGTCGGGTTAGGCATTATATTTTCAAATGTCCATAAAGAACCATATGCGAACGAGAGTTTATATCTCTTTTTTTTTTTACCAAGTTGGCAGAGCAGTGTCAGAGCAGTGAAAACACAACTTCTACGTGGCTGCCAACATCAGTCAAAGAGATTTAGTTTGGCTCTAACAACAATGATGCTCTGAAATCATGTTGTGTGCTGTAGGTGGGCGTGTAAAAACAGCTGCCAGATGACTGTTACTGAGGGGGAATCTCAATCCAGATTTGTTGAACCTCAGCTCTGATAGGGTTTGGTCACAGAGGTCCAAAGAGAACCAAATGTCTTCTGAACATGACTTCTCAAGTGTGGAAAGTTCTCCTCTCTTGGCTTCAACAACAGCAGAGGATACCAAACATTCTTTCATAAAAACCCCATCAGCAAAGTAGCTTTCGGTTTATTGCTGTTTTATGAGGAATCTCAAAGCAAGTCTGGACTGCTCCATTCCTAGATGTGAAAATATTAGTGTAAAAGCCTCTGTTACTGGATGTGTTCGCTCTGTTTCCCTGTGTGATCTGTTCTCCTTAAACCTACTATATATTAAGTACTTTGACAATGACTTCAGTAAATAAATACTTAAAAAGTTCATATCTTGTTTCAGTCTGTATTGTTCAGGGATACGTTTTACTTTAACATTAGTGGAACTCAGATTACCAGCATAAACACTCCTGAGGTTGCTAGCACAGATGACATACAGTACCTGGACCAGTTGTCTCCGCCTCCTTTTGTTGTTGAAAAGTGAAGCATGGATGTCCTGCTTTACATGAGCTGCCATGTTGTGTTGTGTGGGGCTTAAAGCCTGTACTGGAACCAGCCACTGGGGGGGGTGTTTGTTGTTCTGACATCAACTACTGGGTTCCATCCCTTGGACTATGTTGATGGCTACTGCACAGTTTAGGGTTCTGTTATGAACACTGCTGTGCATTTTAACAATAAGAGCACTGCAAAAACTGATTTTAAAATAAATTTAGATTTTTGTTTTAATTAGTGTGTGTAAAGTTATTCATTCATCATTTCTGATGTTCTTTTAGCCTCATGTGGGCCAGATAGGGACAGCTAACAGGCTGTAAAATACCCAGATGTGCTTTTTAAAAACAATAGATTTTTGTTTTTCTCTGATGTCCCTTTAGGGGCTCCATAATATGACAAGACACCACATATAACAGCTGAACATTCAATGTTTTATTTATGATTTATTTTCAGTTACTGAGCTGTTGGCTCACCCCAGTAGCGTTGATGGTCTCTAAGTTATACCGGTATATTATTTACAGTCAGTATCAGTAATAATTGCAGCTTATCTGTTTCACTTGAACTGTGTGGGTGGTTTGACTTCTTTTGAAACAATTTATTGCTTCACTTATGTGAACTTTTTTTTAATATGTATGTATGTGTATATATATATATATATATATATATATGTATACACACACACACACATATGTAAAATGTGCAAGATTGTAACCAGGGCTAATAATTTCCATCTTTAGTTCCAAAGTAGCCGTTGCAGAACAGTTTATAGTTGTTAAGACTGAACGCTGAACCGTATTGAATTGATCAACACTGAGCTGAAAACACATGGTTAGATCATTGAAAGCTAAAAAACATTAGGTTTAGAGAAAAAACTGCCATGAAATCAAATTGCTGGATTTTTTTAAAGACGATTTTATTGGAACAATTTTACAGTCGTGTACGTGTTTTAAATAGAAAATCACAAGAGAATACATGTAATTCAGTCACCGTGGCAGCATTTTAGTGATCTGCAAGTTGTACAAGCTTATTTACAGGTAGAAATATTTATCTAAATTTACAAAAGTTGAGGTTTGCAACACTTTGCTCCACAGTCATCCAAAGTCCATTTACAGCTGCAGCATTTTGCTCCTTCAGGGTTCCAGATGCAGTTTTGTGCTTCCGTTTAGTTTTCTCTCCAAGTTACACATGGAGTACAATGTTTTTGTTTGTTGCTGATGGATTAAACACAGCTATAGGGATTTGAGGCTGTATTGTGCCTTTGCTCAAATGCCAGTAAATGTGCCAGGAACACACATTTTCTGGCAGGTGGCTGTGTGGTCCTTTAGACTTGCTCTTTGCCCAGAACAGCAAGCCTACCATGAAGCTGTTGGTGCACTCAAGCCACAGAAGGTTGACTGAGATGTGAGCAGGTACTGCAAAGCCACAGAGCAGACAGCATAAGGTCACCACCAGATACGGCATCCAAAACAACATAAAGCCAAGCATTAGGCTAAACCACAGCGGCGGTGGTGACCAGATGTTGTTCTTCAGATGTTTCTCCTCTCTGCGGTTTGTTTCCACCATGTATGTCCAGTCTGAGGTCAAGAACAGGTCGCTTCTCATGTTCTCTTGTTTCTCCCGAACTTCGTAGATCCGGTCAGCCTCTCTCACCCACTGCGGAATTCTTGAGCAAAATGGCAGCGTGGTAAAAAACGTCAAAAAGAAAAGCCCCAAAATGACAACCGTGATCAGCATTGAGTCTTCTACCTTACAGACCAATACCCTTTTCCCCGTCGTGTAATCCAGTTGCACAGGCTTATCGTGAAAAGAGGCAATAGAGTAAACAAGCGCGATCATCCATACCAGCATTGTCAGAATCACATTCCTGAGCAGTTTGAAGCACACTCTGTGTTTGCTCAAATATGTGTCCTCTAAGCAATAGTCCAGCAAACCCAAGCAGATCATGGGTAGTGGTACCGCTCCATACGTCGCCGAGGCGTTGGCCAAGAGGAAGCATGCTGACACAAAAGACCTCTCGTTTCCGAGGAACCACACCATTCCCATAAAAAATGTGAGGAGGAAGTCGGCCACGACCATGGACAGGCTGCACACGCTTAAGAAGTTGGTAAACCGCTTCGGGCAGCACGAATAGAAGACGGCCGCGTCCAGCAGCAACTTAAAAAGCAAGAGGAAAAAATACTTCTCAATGTTGTTTGTGTGGTAGCAGGACTCCCCCTCCCATTTTTCCAGGATGGCCATCATTTCGACAGGTTGCCTGTTCTCCAAAGACGGTACAGGCAGCATTTATGTTGACAGAACAGCTCTGAGTTCAGTACAAAAATGCTCCTGACGACTCTGTAAAAAACAAAATGATACAATTAAAGTATTTTTATCAGACATAAATACTTAATGGTTTCACTTAAAGTTCATCCAGTTTAACTTCATTTTGAAATGTTGTTTATTTCCAGTCACATACTTCGTCATAAACCAAAGATTGGATCATTGTTGTAAAGAAGGAAGTATTTTTTACTTGGGTATGACTTCCTGATGCGTGAGTGGCCATATGAAGCGTTGTGCAGGAATTATATGGACACAAAATGGATGTAAATGCTGCTGCTTTTTGAAACATGAGTAACTGATTTAGAGCAAACACATTTTATACCACATTATATTCATTGAAGTTTTATCCCAAATTATTTGCTTGGAAATAGTTTAATTGTGATTGAATTCCCAGACTCTGTTAATGACTTTTTATTTCCTCATTCTTAGGTGAGCAATATGACAAAACTATGTATTAGAACATGTTGATGATCTGCCAGAGCAGAGATTGTTTTATCATCTATAGCAGTGGCTACTGTGTTTTTCTCTTTAAGTGATAGTTGTGGTGGATAAATATGCCTTTGGCAGTCAATTTAAATTTGATTTCTCCCAAGACCCCAAAACAGGTGTTTTATGACCCACAGTGGGGTGCCGACCCATGCTTTAGGAACCAGTGGTCTATCGTACACATTTGATCCTACTGCACCAACTGATTAAAGTCAGTTCATAAATGTAGTTTGGACTGAATGCTTTGTTTATATAAAAAAATAATTTAAATGTTCTTTCCAGTAAGTTGTGTACTAGTTATAAATTAGTGTATCAATCCTGATTTTGCTGTGAAATAGATGTCAAAACAAATTTTTATTAATTATAGCACTATCTACTCAAAAGACCGAGCTGTTAGCTGCTAGGTTTTGTCATTTCAGAACTTGTGCTGCTATAATAGTTGAAAATATGTGGACGAATGAGTGTCGTTTGCTCATGTCAGATAAAGTGTGCAAGTCAACGCGGGGCTGGGGATTACACGGCAGCAACACAACATATCGGCTGAGGAACTCACAAATGTAATGGAGTTGATCAGACACCTGACAGGCAACAGGAAATGCACTTATCCTCCATCCTCCGTGGCGTTAATTTCTTCATTTTTGAGTTTATAATAATCAAATATTTTAACTTTAGTTTTGTAATTTAACAAAAACGTCTTTAAATCAGGCAAAACGTTAAAAACTAAAACCCATTACATTCTGATTCACCTCTGTTCTCTGTTGACTTAAAGCTAAAAGATCTTGTCTTTTTTGTTTACGGTGCTTAAATATTGCAACACTGGCGCATTAGATTTCAACTCTGCATTTGCTGTTGACGCCTCTTAGAAATTGGTGTCACACTTTGTTTGCTGATGCTTTATCTCTATTTTTTTTACAGCTTTCCATCACTTCATATTTATTATCCTGGCTTTTTTTTTTTTTTTTTTT
>SSNR01000556.1:235127-282797 GCA_006937965.1 Callopanchax toddi
TTTTTTTTTTTTTTTTTTTTTTTTTTTTTTTTTTTTTTTTTTTTTGCCACTGTACGAAAACATTTGACTAAATTTGGTTGAGGGTTGCAAGCTTTAGTATGTTTGTCTTTTCTCTGATTTATCCTGTTTAAACTAAAAAACAAACAAACTTGGATTAAATGCATTTTGCTCTTGATTCTTTTTTTTTTTCTCTTTAAGATAAATTCTGTTGCCTTCTCTCCTGTGTGAGTTTTGGTAATAGTTATCAGTTAAACCTTAGTGCTCACACTCGCCTCGACGTAAGCATAGCAGTTCTAGTATTTAGCAGCATAAAACTCCATCAAACCTTTTGATTCTGCCTGATTTCTAACAAAAAATCAAACCATAACAAAATGCAGTGTTATTCTAACAAATTTCCATATAAAACGTTGTGTTCTCCCAAACACTGTACCTCTGTCGTCTTAGCCCAGTGAGTTTCAGTAGAAGAGCTCGTCCAACTAGGTGCTGCGCGTGCTTTCATCTGGGAGAGTCTGCCTGTTGTCAGGTGGTGTCATTTCCTTGTATACTGCTCCTAGGGCTCCGCCCCCACCTCTCCATTTAGCAGGCACATTTCTATAGGACACACCTACCATGTTTTCTAAGAAATTTGTTTTCTCTCCCATATGCCCAAAAGGTGACTTCCCCCTGCTGATTTGCATGTTCTGCAGCAGGTAAGCTCAGGTGAAAAAGCAGCATCTACTAATCATATGTGGGTGAAACCACACCCTCCTCTGGGTTTTGTCTCTCTGCTCTGTGCCAGTGTACGGTTACACCATAATTCTTAGAAATGGAAACTAGTGTTAAGCATTGGGAGGATGAAAATGACTTCTTAGAAGTCCTACTTTAGCAGACGGTTCGGGCTTTGTTTGCTGTCTGCTCTCAGCGGGGATACTGACATTGCTCTGGGCTTTTGTGAATCAACAAGAGAGCAGAGAGGTGTGCTGGATGTGTTTGTGGCAGAGGCCTCAGAGCTTGAACGCATCTTGATAGTTAGCTGACCTTTTGTTTTCATGTCAGATCATCTCTAATGATCCTTCTCAACTTCATTCCAATTCCAGGAATTGACAAAAACTTGGATTTCCCTCTTAAAGACCAAACACCTGCCATTACGTCACCATCACAACAGAAGTAGTTAGTGTTACTCAGGTTTTAGAATTCAGAAATATCAGTTTTCTGATCTGAAGAGGTGTCTAACCTGCTGTTGGGCTCTTGACATCAGACTGTTCACACACAGCTTGTTGTAGTTGATGATTTTTTTGTAGTTTTTATATCAACATGGAGCCCATAAACACATCACTCTCTGAACAGAACAGAGAGGAGATCTGATGGTTGCTTCTTATAATGTGAAAGCTCACATTGGTTTGTGTTCATTCATACACTCCCATTGTAGCTGTGTGTTTTATTAAAGATGTCTTTGTCCATTACACAGGAGGCAGGAGGATTCTGGTATATCTGCTGGATGCTCATGGGTAAAATAAGACCTAGTGATGTGTCTAAGCTGCAGCAGTATTTGTTGAATGTTTCTGATTATATTCTGATTCCAGGTCAAACTATTCTTTACACTGATGCAGCTCCTGGGCTCTGATAGGACAGATGTCCTTGTGTGTCTGATAAGATCCCTGTATAAATAAACGTGTCTTACTATCTTAAAGCAGATATATTCTGCTGCTTGGATTTGTCTTAATCTCTTAGTTAAATTTATAAAAATCAGCAAGCTCCTTTTTCAGTTTTTACTTCAAATGCAATAACAAAAGTAATGATACAGATATTGCATCAGAAATTCCAGTATTTAAAAGTTTATTTTTAGCTTTTATTTCTTTACTTTGTACTTTATATTTCCCCCTCTGTTCTAACCTTGCTTATTTCTTTTATATGTGTATCTCAGACTTGTATATCTGTTTTTATTTTTTGCATACCATCTCCCCATTATTTGCCTATCTGCGTTTCCCTGACAGATGAGGTTGATAAATGAACACAAGCTGTCACATTCTGTTGATTAAACAAGCTGTTTGGGTCATAGCGCCGCAACAACTAGCAGCCTTGTTCTGTTTCTGCTGCTAGTTTAAAAAAGAAAAATAGCATTGGGTTAATATAAATACGTTTATTAGAATCTGAACCAGAAACACACTCAGAAAAACTCTCCATTATTTATAATGTCACTTAGAAGAAATGCATATGAGAAATAAAAACAAGACCCAGGGATGTATTTAGAAAATAAGAAATGCAAAAAATACACAAGAAGGACGAAATGCACAGATAAATATGCACATAAATGCAAAACGTACAATAAGTATCCAAACTCCAAATGTGCAGCAAACCAGCAGTGTTCTCATTTGCTATCAAACGCCACTGGTGATGGTGAACCCTTCCATATATACAGCTGGAGTAAGGTGTTGTGAGCGAGACCGCTCAAACCGGACGAGCAGGCTTCTGCTGTGCCTGATCACTTTTTGGCACAACACCTGTTATTGGTGTCAGAAAGGTCAGATGTCTCATGTTTCTAAAAGGAGACAAAAATCTGTTCTTTAAGACAGGTTGATCATCCAGAGAGGTGAGGTCAGTCACCCGTTCTGTAATGCTTTTTGTCGAATACACCCGCACATATACAGCGCTGGGAAAAAAGTATTTGCTCGACTCGTCACAGTTAAATGTTTCAGATCAGTAAACAAATTTAAATATCAGACAAAGATCAACTGAGTGAATATAAAATTACGTTTTGAAATGATTTTATTTAAAGGAACTAAGCTATCCAAGCCAAAAGCAGCTGCCCCCCTTGTTAATTCACGAATTAATTGAGATTAACCAAGTTATTTGGAAAGCTGAGTTCAGTTTCAGTACCCAGACCCGATCACTGCCAGACCTGTAAAATTAAAGAACCACTTTAATAGAACCTGTCTGACAACATGAAGCAGGCCAAAAGTTCTCAAAACCAGTGATTAAATTTAAGGGGCAGTAACCTTTTCACACAGGGCCGGGTTTGTTTGGATCGCTTTTTTCCCCTTAAACAATAAAATCATCATTTGAAAACAGCCTTTTTTATTTACTCAGTTTATTTGTGTCTGATATTAGTGTTTGTTTGATGATCTGAAACATTTAAGTGTGATGAGTCAGCAAAAAAAAAAAGAAATCAGCTTTGGATTGCTGTGTAGGGTTCAGGATGTTAAAACAGGGAAGATGAAAATATATAAAAATACAGAAATTGGCAAATGTATACAATTTTTTGGTGATAAAACAAGCTATTCTGGTGAAATGTATAGGTATGGTCATATATTTTCAGCATTTTTCTGAATCATTTATGCCTTCTGTTTAAAAAGGGACTTTCCTCTTCGAGCCTAATGATTAAATCCAGTTTTCCCACCTATCTGTCAGGATGTCGGACGGATGAAGATGGAGCTGTTTGCTGATGTGGTTCCAAAGACGGCTGAGAATTTCAGGTAAGATCACCGTCTGCATCACAGTTGTCATGTCACGTGTTTTTAGAGTGTTTGCTAGCCATATTAAGGCTGTGGCTTTAAAACATTCTAAAAATGTTTTTTATGATCTCTTACAGGCAGTTCTGCACAGGAGAGTTCAGGTATGACAGTAAATGGGTGTTTTCTTTTACTAAACAAACAAACACAGCTTCCTGCTTAGTAGAAAAGTCAGAATTGACTTCTACAGGCACATTATTCCTGCTTTTTGCTGCACGGTTTTAAGAAACTTTAAACAGCATTTATAAAAACTAATAAAAGCAGTAAATTCTGCTTTAGTTTCGGTCTTTATAAAGCAGGTAAAACACACACGTCACACCAAATCGCGCACAAACTAAATGGTCTAAATTAGCAGCTGTTCTGCAGTACTTTATTATTTTTTTGGTTTTATTTTGGAAGGTTTTATTTTGTAAGAGATGATTACTCAGTTAAACAGGGTAGTGGCTCTGTGTTGCTGGGAGATTTTCGAAGTGACTGAGGCTGATCAATGTTTACATGTTGGTCAAACATGGAAGGAATAAGAGTGTTTAACAGGTTCGTAGAATAGAAACTCTATTGTTCTTCTATAGAAAACAATACAACGAAATGATCTTGGCAGTAGCCAGACCAGCAGCTGAGAACAAGAGAAAGTCATCCAATGCTATCGTTGAAAAATATAAAAAATAAAACATGAACAGGTTGATTTGATGTGTTTAATATAAAATATACCGTAATCATTTGTGTTTACTAAATTTGTGTGATTTTACCATGAGATAAAATAATAATCTCCTTCTGCTCAAGTATCAAAGCATCTTCAAGCACACTCCTGCTATCTTAACATCTATTTAAAAAAGTACTACTTTTATTCATTCTCTCTGGTAATTTTCCTTCTGTCTCCAACCTTTACCCTGCAGGAAGGATGGTGTTCCGATTGGTTTTAAAGGCTGCACCTTCCACAGGTAAAGAACACAGCAGAATCATGTGGCTTGTTTTTTTTTACCGTGATGTCACACAGTACCTTATTCATTGTGTCCTGCTTAACCTGACTCCTTGTTGTCAAACGGGTAGCTTGTTTAAAGAAGAGTGTCTCAAAAACCTGAAGTGTGTGAGCTGACAGGCAGCTGCGGTCAACCTGCTGTTGCTATGTTCATTTTTAAGGATTAAAGTTAGTTTTGCATATCAGGATATAATAAGGGGGGGAAAATCATCTTGTAATCAGGCCTTAAATTTAAGAAAAGGCAACCTAAGATGAGCAGCCTTGTTCTGGTAATCCACCTCAGTTTTTCTTTAACAAAAGTGCAAAAGAAAATGCATTAATGTCTTAAAGTCTTAAATGCATTACAATAAATGATCATCAGCACTACATTTTTTAAAATAAAGGCAGACATGTTGATCATTATTTGTGTTTACAAGGAAAGACATCAATAATCATTCTCAAACAGCAGTGTTTGAAGGATCGTTAGACCATGTCTAAATCATTTTGAGTGTTATACATTTATTCTCAAGTAGAAAACCTTCAGAACTGTTGCACAAGTTCCAAATGGGAAATTTTATTGGATATTTACCAGAGTTAACATTGTCTACTGCTCAGGGACATAGATTTAAAACACACACTTCATGTTGTGCAGGTCTCAGTTAGCGATTACACGTTATGATGGGTATGCGTCATGCTTGTTCACCTGAACATCCTGATGAACAGGTCTAGCCTGTTTGGAAGTTTCCTGGGCAAAACCCTGTCTCTAAAAGAGAGAAAAAAGGTTGTTGACAGTATGGTTGTCTTGTAAAAGTCTTTGGACAGATGAAAACAAAAGGAAGATTGTTTAATGCTCAGCACCGTTCTGTACTGCGTATTGTTTAATTCCTATCAACGCAAACGCCTCGTACCAGCTGTCAGCACGGTGGTGGAGGGGAGGTGTTTTGGGCTTGTTGTGCAGCTCTGGCTATTATCTCTTGATCTAGAGTCAAGAGAGAGGCTATCTGTCTGAAAACTAAAGTTTGACTGATCTTGAGTCATCCAACAAGACGAATTGGAGCCCATCAGCAGCAGAAAGCCTGATGGAGAGCTGATATGAGGACTGAATGATCCATTGTTATCCTCTGATATGTCACGTCAAAAAAATGAAAGGGGTTGAGCTTAGATCTCACCATGACAGTGCACAAATCCTAAGTCATCCCTCATTTCTTCAAGGCTAGACTTCCTTGTAATCAGCATTTCTTTCAAGTTTTCTAAACGCTTTTCAGAATTTTTCTTTTAGATATTTGCTTCTTTTTCCCTCTCATGTTCAGTCCAGTACCTGGCCACTTGGTTAAGCTGAGCTTTGAATCATTCTGGCATTTAAAAAAGCCCCTAATCTCAAGGGCTGAACCAGTGTTGTGTCGACACATAACAAACAACTTGGCAAAGACAGTTTAACACATAACAACTAGTATTTTAGCCCCAACAAGGTGATTCCCAAAGAGCTGTCAGCTAAAAATGTGACTTTTCATCTCTTGCATCTCCTTATTTTTAAAGCCACTTCAGAATAAACCATTAGGGTCAGGTACAAGGACATGAGTGGGAATGAATTAAAACCAAGTAAGAGCCCTATTGAAGGCTGCAGGTTTGTGTGTGTGTGTGTGTGTGTGAAAAAAATAAGAACTCACTGTTTTTTAATGCTTCGTGTTCAGGTTCCCCACCAGCGAAATGCCACATTAGAATTAGTAAACAACACAATGAATGTGAAAGAATAAACATTTATATTTTATTAGCTTTGTGCACAAGCCTGCTTTGACGGAAGCCATTAAACATCAAACTGTTTCGGCCTCCGTTCTTTTCCACCTCTCTTTTCTCTGATTTTATTCACTTGGATTGTTTTAAAGAACCAGTGTGCTCCATGACTGAGTCACTGATAAAAACTGGTTTGTTAAAACCTGAAATACAGTAGGTTGGTCAGGGTGTCGGTTGAATTTCTGAGTAACAGGGCTGTGACCAGGGAGGAACTGATATTTGATCCATTTTCGCCTGTCCTCAGGTGTGAATGCAGTGTGCTAGTTTTGTTTAGAATTAGCCCCGCAAACAGGGGAAGACTAAAGGACAATAGACTTTGTGTTTGTGCATATATGCGTGCACATGTGTGCATGCATATTAAAGAAATGTTTAAAATTAAGTTCAGTGCACATTGTTATTTGGGTTTATTTACATGCTCCACCACAGTGTTTGTCCAATTACTTTATTTAACCCTTTCTCTTTGCATGTCCTTATTAAATATTATTAGTCAGTTTAATGTTCCTGTTTGGACTGACCAAACCAGTCTGACCAGACTGCATGACCAAATGCATGTTTGCATAGTGAAAGTTCGAACACTTTTAATTTCACTTTTACTGTTGTTTTTTCCAGGGTGATCAAAGACTTCATGATACAAGGAGGAGACTTTGTAAACGTAAGCACACAAACACCTACTTTACTTTTACTGCTACTTTAGGTTAAACGTATGAAATGCCTCTCTTACTGTTAGCATTTTTGGTTTGGATAAAGGTTCCAGTAGACTAAAACCTTTTGGGTTTTTCAACATTTAGCAAAGACTTTTTATACTCTTAGTATAAAATGTAGTTTCCCAAACACATGGGATAATTGTTCTTTAAAAGATTCTCACTTTACTTTGCACCATATTGCTCAACAATAGAGAAGTCAAACCTAACTAAAAATAAATTGTATCAGCTAACTCTCATGTAAGATATATTTAATAATTGTATAATTTGAAATGTGGAAATATTCATTTCAAGTAAATAAAAAATATGAAAAAAACATTTGTTTATTTAAGCAAACTGATAATAAAAACAAGTCTAGGTTGAACAGAATAAGACATTTTAGTGCAAGAAGCCCATGCCCACTTTAGTGGATGCAGGGTAGAGAAATAGTTATTGTATTTCTCCTGATAAAAGGAAAAAAGTTCCTTCTGAAAGGAGCTGGAAGAAAATATTGTTCTGTCTCCCTCTTGTGGCTGTAAAGAGAAGTACATGCTTTAGTTTTCTCTCTGAATGTTTCCTGTCTTGTTAAAGGGTGATGGAACTGGAATCTGCAGCATCTACAGAGGTCCTTTTGCAGATGAAAACTTCAAAATGAAACATTCTGCACCTGGATTACTTGCAATGGTAGGTTGATGTTGTTATATATATATATAATAGATATGCTTAAAACAGGGAAATAATTAGATTGTCTGAATCTAGTGGTGGGTTGGTGCTAACAATTTATATCCTTTTAATAAATTAACAATGAATCTGTATTTAATCATTCAAAAAGAAATAGTATCAGCTAGATACATTTTAAACGAGTTAACTAAACTATGTGTGTATTTCAATGATTGCTCATGCAGGCAAACAGCGGACCGGGAACAAATGGCTGCCAGTTTTTTATTACCTGTACGAAATGCGATTGGTTAGATGGAAAACACGTTGTCTTTGGTAAGTAAATCAACATTTGAGTTCTGCAGAGTTTCTAGAGATGAATCATAATCTGAGTCTGAGATAGCATTTTTTTTACTGTTTCAGGAAAAGTGGTTGATGGTCTATTAATCATGAGGAAAATTGAGGTAAAAACTAACTTTGTTAAAAACATTTTCCCCTTAATTTAAATGTTTTATTGTCCTTTTGGCAGAATCTGTAATATAAACAAATATTTCACTAAATGAAAGAGAATACGCATATTTAAAAAAAGATTTTAAAAATAAAATTCTTCTAAAATTTGACATAGAATTGGACTGAGCCTTAGTAACTCCTCCACCCTGGTCCTTTTTCAATTTTAAAGAAAGGAGTCGAGAACCAAATGTATTTCTTCCTGCCCATTTCTGCACACTGATTCCCCATCAGGTTTCATGAAGCAGGGTTTTTGTTTTCTTCCATATAATGTTCAAAACTGTTGAATCCTCCTATGTTTATTTATATGTGCTCTTATTTCTTTCATCTAATCTTTTAGCATGTCCTTCAGCGATAGTTCACTGGGTCTTTTTTAACGTCCTTCCCCTGACTTTGGATGATTTTTACAAAGTACAGTCCCTGTCCTTTTTGTTGGTTAAGCCACTTATCACAGAACTGTGAATCATTCAAGCATTGCAAGGTGGCACAAATGTGTTTTTGGGAACAACAATGTGATTGGTGAAGAGCTCTTAGTAAGAATATTGTGAACAGTAGATGGACCCACTCGAAGATGATGCATCTCCTCAGTCCTTAGAAATGCATCATCAAGTATTTGTTTTGATTTGTTTTTAAGAACATCAATTTAAAAATTGTGTTCATTTTCTGGAATATCTTTTTCTTATTTGTGGTTCCTGTCATATCTTTTGACTTATGCTTGTCCAGTTTACTCAGGTTTTAAGAACATGCTGCACAAAATGCTGAGGAAGTTTTTAACATCTGTTCAGCTCATGTTTGTACATGAGAACATGTTCTCAAACATTTTACCTGGTAAAATAAAGGTAAAAAAAAAAAGTTCATTATCAGTCATCACAGAAAATGCTATTTTACTCTTTTGGAAAAAAGGATTATGCTCATTGTATTCATGTAGCAAGTACTGGTTCTGTGTTTAAAGCCTAGAATATGTTTTTAATTGAGCTAATGTTGTATTTCTTCCTTTTGAACAGAATGTACCTACAGGACCGAACAACAAACCTAAACTCCCCATCGTCATCGCTCAATGTGGAGAGATGTGATCTAGCTAAACTCTGTTCCACATCAGGACTCTCGAGTTGTTTTAATTGACTTCATAACAAATATCAATTTATTATTATTTTTTTCTTTGTGTGTGTGCAAAATCATTTCCTTATACACCAGCTTGATGGACAGCTGTACTGTTTATTCTTAAGTTTACTTTTGATTTTTAGTTTCCTTCACAATCACATTTTCAAATTTTGTCACTGGTCAATTTGTAATATTTGTTTTAAAATAAATTCTGTCCAACCAAATGCTTGCTTTCCTGAATCCAGGCTGTGAGCAACTTGTTGGTGTTCAGTGTGTATGAAATCACAGTAAATTGCTTTCATGTCTTTTCCTTTTTTAGATGCATTTTTAATTAGGAGATTGTTATTTTGAAGTTGTATTCTAAAGAGATTGTGGGATTCATGGCAACCTTAGCCATGGAGAAAATCAGGCCACACAGCAACCCTCTGCTGAACTTGTGGTTACCCCTTCTATCTCAGCCATTTATACAAATCCAGGGCTCCAGCACCCCCTACACTTTCCCCTTGGACATCATTCTTTTGACATAAAAGACTCCTTTCAGATGGAGACTTTTGTGGAGGCAGGAAGAGAGTTGTTCTTTTTTAAAGGGTTCTCTCTATAGGGAGGCTTTCTGGGTTCTTTGTGCTTGTGTATATGTGTGAGAAAGAAGCTCAACCATTAACAGCATGTGCTTCACACGTTGGCCTGTGCTTGTAGATCGTGCCAGTTTGTGCATTAACATGACAACATTCGGGAGAATGTTCTGCTTCTCTGTAGCTGCTAATATTAATTTGGCGTTTTTTTTGTGTGAAAATGGCATAACAATTAGTTTTCATGTTTAAGATTATTAAAATCTTTTGACATAATTCAACCTGTCAAACACGTTTCCAAAAATGTCACAGGCAATTATCTGGCTTTTATTTTACATCACTAGGGGGCGTTGTGACTGGTTATCGTTTGACCAATCATATCATCAAACTCTTAGCTCTAATTAAACTGACAGTTACAATAGCCAATTGGAGAGTGCTTTGTTGAGCGTTACACATTCCAGCCAATCCCAAGACGGGTTGGGCGGGTCTTCGCCTAGGAACATTCCCCGGCACGGTCACTTGTTCTGCCCAGTTCGATCGGCAACGGGAGCGGAAAGAAGAAAGCTGAGAGCCCGAAGGCAGTAGCCCCCACCACCGCCGGCCCAGGTTACCATCTAGCACCGGGAAAAATATCAGAGAGCCGCCGCCGGCTGAAGCCGTTACCAACGAGTAGTAACCATGAGCAGCGAGGCCGAGACACAACAACCTCCACAGCCTGCTGCGGATGCGGAGAGCCCATCCAGCCCGGCAGCCGCAGCTTCCGCGGGGGATAATAAGAAGGTCATCGGTAAGAGTACCAACGGTAGTTGGACGGCGGTTTCAAGACGATTTACAGTCGAGTTTAACGTGAACATGACATAGCCATTATGTAGTATATTAAAACATGTAAAGATATGCTTCTAGAAAACAGAACGTAATGTACGTTTGGATTAATTTATATTTCATTGGACAAAATGTGCCACTGCATAAGAATTTTATCCAAGTCAAATTCATTCGCTGTCCAGTAGTTGGCGGATACCTGATCCATTTCTTTACTCCGTTTGGGCAATCTTTTTTAATTGAAACGATTGAAAATGTAACTTTTTAACGTATATTTTGCCATTTTCCCAAAGATTGAGTGGCTTATTCAGATAATTATGCGTGAATTTTAATCTTGATTATATCCACTGCGTATCGGCCTCCTCACGTCAAACATTTGCTTGAAATTCGCGTGTATCCAGCCGGTCGTCACATGGATGATTGCTGGAGTCATTTCTAACCGTCATCAGTACCAGAATGTTTCCAGTACGAGTTAACTGATGGATTTGGAACATCAATGTTTACATATAATCGCGAGCTAAGTTAAAACACCTCGCTTTTTCATACGAATAACCACATAGCTATGAACGTTAGCTACTTGACAATCCCTTTGTTCGCACGAAGAGTCCCGATTCCATGTCGGAGCATTTTGTCCAAAATAATTGGAACATAAAAATCTCCTAGTTCTAAGTTCCAGGCCAAACTATCGAAATAAAAATTCACCGCCAATGGCTCCAATTACATCTGTCAATGGCCGTCTTATTTTGGTCGAATTTGTGTGCTATCCGTGTGGCCTAAATACTTGACGGTAGATTCTCGGTAGCTAACGAAAGCTACATTAGCCTAGCCAGCTAAGTGTGGCTATTTACATGGCTTTAAAAGGCCGTCCAAAATGTCCGCCGTCTGATATTTCTCATTTATTCAGCAGTGTGGTTGGTTGTTCACCTAAAACCGGCTAAATAACGTCATGTTTTTCATATATCTTCCCAACAATTTAGGCCTGGCTAATGTTTTTTGGCGTGTTATGTTGGTTTCGGTTTGCTGGCTCAACTCCAGCCACATGGTTCTAACCTTAGCCACACAGCCATGCTAACGAGCCAACCGAGCTCCCAGCTTGTTAACGTATCCGGGTACGACCCAACCACGTGTGAACGCTCAAGTCCTGAGCCGTGCGTCCCAAAATGGAGCAGTAGGTTTGTAATAACAGTGACATTAAGTGCAGTTAGCAATTCCAGTTTAATATTCACACCACCATTTTTTTAAAATGCCGCATGAGACAGTGTAGAACCGTGGTTGAGGTTCACTTAGTGAACCTTTTTAGATCAACAGTCTCATTCTGGTTCATGCCTCAAGAGCAGCTGGTGTTCGGGTCTCCTAAGCATCAGGATCTATTATAGGAGTGACAGTTGCAAGTTAAATATAACTTCCACATTTTGTGTGGCCAAAGTTTTTTTTAATTTTTATTTAGGTCTTCATTACTTGTCATGCTTAAAGCTTTTCAGTTGCACTCAAAACGTGGGTGTTTGTATTTTAATTGTATGAAATAAAAGCTTAAGTTAATTATTAATCTGGTTTAACTGAATCTCATTGCAGCAACAAAAGTCTTGGGTACAGTCAAATGGTTCAATGTCAGGAATGGATATGGTTTCATCAACAGGTGAGTACCACCCGTCTGTCCCCACTTCAAAAAGAATTTGTGCGTGTGTGAGAGTGAAAGAACATTCTCAATCCTGTTAGTTATGCTTTGCTTACATGGCCAACCAGATTATTTTTCTGCTCATCTCTGTACTGTTGCAGGCCACAGTACTTAATTAATCCTTACTGGCTTAGTTTAAGTCTATTTGCAAAGACATAGTTGGATTGTGTGGCTCAGCAGGATGCTGCTAACAGAGATCCTGTTCTTTTGTTTAGAAACGATACAAAGGAAGATGTTTTTGTACACCAGGTGAGTTGCAGTAGTTTTGCATGTTTTTTATTTCTTTTGTTATTGGTTGAGGGGGGGGGGAATCACATCCAAACTATTGTTAATTTCAGACGGCCATAAAAAAGAACAACCCAAGGAAATATCTTCGCAGTGTTGGAGATGGAGAAACTGTGGAGTTTGATGTAGTCGAGGGAGAGAAGGTAAACATTCCTTGGATTCGATCACATTTCAATGTTCCTTTGCAGTTTTTAAGAGGATATCTCATATATTGTTTCTTATTGTTATTAAGTTGTCAAATAATTCTTGTGCACAGGGAGCAGAGGCAGCAAATGTCACTGGCCCAGGAGGAGTTGCAGTCCAGGGAAGCAAGTACGCTGCCGACAGGAACCGTTACAGACGCTACCCACGAAGGAGGGGGCCACCCCGTGGAGGAGACTATCCAGAGAACTACCAGAGCGATGAGGGCGAGCCTGGCAGTGGAGGACGAGACAAAGGCAGCAGAGAGGGAGGAGACAACGCCCCTGATGGAGATTCGCAGCAACAGCAGCGCAGACCCACCTACCCTGGCAGACGGCGCTACCCGCCATACTTTGTACGTAGACGCTACGGCCGACGGCCCCCGTACACCAACGCACCACGCGGAGAGATGACTGAGGTATGCTGTCACAGGGCTACTATCCTGAAACAGTCACCCAGTTGTCCAATGACAAAAGTTAAAACCCTTTATTATGTTGTAGACTCGACTCTTCACGCTCTCCTTTTAAACGCTCACGTGGTTGTGATTAACTAATCTTGGTGTATCGGGGGTCATCAAATAGGCCCCTCATATCTATGGAAAGTAAACAAAAGAAAATCCATCAAACATTGAGGAAAAAAAAAAATCCAAATTTATTTTAACTTCAACTAGACAAGCATCTTAATCTTCTTAAGTTGGTCTGTCACTAAAAAGCTGTCAGTTATCGTTTGACCCATTTGCTTTCAGGGAGGTGAGGGTGACGAGGGTCAAGGAGGTCCAGACCAGGGAAACAAACCAGCGAGGCAGAACTACTACAGAGGCTTCCGACCAAGGTTCAGACCAAGATTTGCATGATGGCTTTGTTGATGAAGGGCAGCAATAACTGAGGAAGTAAATATTTGGGTGAAACCATCTGGCACCTTGTCAGAGTTCACCTGAACTACTTATGATGACAGCAAATGTCACATATTTGGCCTGAGAAACTCCACTTTTATTGCAGCCTAACCTCAAATTGTTGCTGTGCATGCACATTTTGTTACACGTTTTTAAAGGAATTTATTAATGTTTTCTTGGTTTTATGCATGTTTTTGGAACTGCATCCAGCTTCTGTAATGACGTTTTCTCTCATTTGTTCCATTTATTTAAAAGCTTTATCCCTTTTTGCCTGTTGTTCTAGGGGTCCACCTCGTCCCAGACCGGTGCGAGATGGCGAGGAGGACAAAGAAAATCAGGGAGGTGAAGGTGGTCAAAACCAACAGCCCCGCCAGCGGCGCTATCGCCGTAACTACAACTACCGCCGCAGACGCCAGACACAGACTGGTGGCAAACCAGGCCAGGAAAACAAAGAGGCCAAGACAGGAGGCGAACCATCTGCAGAGAAAACGTCCGCTCCCGAGGCCCAGCAGGGTGGGGCTGAGTAGGAAACAACCTGCCCACCGGCACCTACCATCTTTTACCATCGTCCGGGTGAGTGTGATCAAACTGGTACCATGAAACATTGCTGTTTGGCCTGTGTGAGAACAGCTTTAAACGTTGCTGTCTGATTTTGATGCACATTTTCAAACATCTTCAGTAGACTAAATTCATTTTTTCCTCTCTTCAACAGTTTTTCTTTTGTCAACAAGAAGAAACAAACAAGATCTGAGCAATAAAGATTTGACTTTTAAGATCGTCACAAGCTTGCATCACGCATCTGACCAGATTACCACTGATTGCCTGCAAAATCTATGCAGACTTGTTTTTCTTTCCCATTATTTTTACTTGACAGCTACAAAACACTTTGGGGAAACAACAAATGTTTTTCTAAATCTGTCCTAAGTTTTTACACCAAATGGTTTTTAAAGATAAAAATGAAATTTGATATCTGGTCAGTTTGACATTTTTAAATAACTTTTTATGTATTCAAACATTTTAACAAAATGCAAGCTCAAATAAAACTCCAGAAACCAGAAAAGGTGTCTGTGGTGGATTTTTTAAATTCATATATACACAGGATGGTTGCAACAGAATTGTTTAAAATGTTTCGTTTCATATTTTTAGCAAATAATTAAGTGTTTTTATAAACTATTTAAAATGGCTAAGGTTCTTCCAGTACTTCAGTGATTTACCACCAGCTTTTCAATGTAATTTAAAAAAACTTTATGGTTCGATCCTCATTTTGTGTAAATAAACATCTTTCAGTCTGGTTATGGATGTCTGGAGCTCTGGAAATGATCAACAGTGCAGTAAAGAAGTCTCTTTTGTCCAACATTGGAAATCCTGATGGCCCGCTGTCCACTTGGTTATTCAAACGTTGGTCTCCTTTCGCAAGCGCTTCATACGCTGTACGTTGTTCTCCATGGCGGTGGGGTCGGTGATCTGTGTGGCACAGTTAGCAGGAAACCAGCCTCTCTGTCCATCACGCATTCTCTCCCCGTAGCACCACTCTACCCATAGCAAAAAGCTTGCATTAACTTCTAAAGAACATGTATAGTTTGAAGTGCAGAAAACAAAATACAGACTGTATGTGGAGTCTCACCTTCTTCTTTTTGAATCACAATAATGAGCTCAGCCTGTCGCAGGCTCAGTTCATCTGGCTCTTTAGGCATGTAAGCTTTAGTGGCTTCATACTGTGGCAATCCTGAAACAAATTCCCATAATGCATTTCAATGTGGTTCATGATACTATAATTTGGGTATATTTGGAGTTTGTATGGAAAAGTAGTGCTAAAGAATCCCACACTATAGGATGCTACAATATATTCACATCATTGTAGTAAAATCCACTTATCGAGCACTTTAATAATTCATTTTTCTCAAGACGTATTGTTTTATCATTTCTTTTGAAATTAAAATTAAGTAGTGTGAAATATTTTTTCTGAAAATATTAAACTTCCATTTTTATGAAAGTAAAAATCAAAAGTTTTTAAATATGTGCAGTGGTAAGAAAAAACCTTTTGTGTAGCATACCTGCATAGTAAAGAAACTCTTCAACTAACATAACACAAGAATTCACTGCATTTAGATTCATTACTTGCAGTCTTACCGTCTGTGACAGTAGAACCGCTGACCTGCTTGTGTTCCTTTAGTGCAATTATCCAGCGAGCCCGGTCCAACCTTGGCCAAAAAAAAAAAGTTTTGTCACCAGAGGGAGCCATACACAATCATTCTGGTTTCAGGATGTTAAAGGAAGTTTGAAATAAACCAGCCTGTAGATACATGTTTAACGTGATTTTTTTTTTATGTTAAGATGTGAGGAGCAGCTATATTTCCAGAAAACGTTTCCTCCTAATATATGGCTATCTGAGGTACCTGGAGTCAGCCACCAGAGAGAGTTGCTCTGATTTCCCCTCGCTGTTCTTCCTCATCTGCAGTCTGAAGGAAAGGTGGCTGGAGTTGTTTTTTGTAGGCGATGATATCCGTACTTCTGCATCCTCCATAAACTCCACCTCCACGTTCTCCAGAGTGGCATAATCCAACACCACAAAGCTCTCCTCACTGATGTACAAAATATGTTGAATGGGTGAAGCATGCAGGAAGGATTAAATAAATAAAGCTGTCTGGCTGTAATCTTTATTAGGTACTTTCATGTGAAACAGGTCACAGTTTTGACATCGTAGCCATTAAAATGACTGCTGTGTTGTGGAGAACCCCTTCCTCTGAGCTGACATTGTTTGGTTTCTCCCTAATTCAAAACAGGCTGCTGCAGTCAGTCGAGCTGACAAGCCGAATGCAAGACTGAAGAATCCCAAGTATGCATGCAGCACATCCATACTCTCTCCTTGCTGTGTCCCCTTTCCCTCAACCAGCTGGATCCATTTAGTGTCCACATGGTCACCAAGACATAACCGCAACATTAATGATTATTAGAATCTCCCAGCTGTCCAATCAAAATCTAAATACTCTGAATCAGAAATGTGTCATTCTTTAAACTCACATAGTGCTCTGGAGCTTACATTTGTGCAACAGTAGTTTGAATTTTCAGCTTTATCTAGAAGATACTTAAAAAAATTAGTGAATAAATCTAAAAACAAGGCCACTCACGTTTTCTTCTTGGTGACGATGAGTACATCAGTAAAGAGAAACAGGTAGTAGCTTCTGTTGCTGAATGCTTTCCATATGCTGAGCTCCTCGGCGGAGATGGAGAGCTCACCACGCTTCTTCAGCCACCGCGATGATGAAATCAGAGGGAAAGGCTGCGAGGACACACAGTCTTCTGTACTGAATCACACATATCACTACATAGAAAATCAGATCATCTGTTCTAAACGACACAATCAAACCAGGTGAACTCAATTTCCCTTTGAGTGTATTTCTGCAGAAACACTTCAGCCTCACCTTTATTTTTCCAAAATCCATTTGTTTCTGGATCGTGTACATCTGCTCCGTTCTCTCCATCCGCCTCGCTCCATCGTTGCAGCTAGTGACCAACTGAGATCATAACAGTAGCAGCAACAGTTATAAAACAACACAGATGTCGTACTGATGGGTGGGTTTCACACATCTGATTTGTCTTTAGCTGTGATACCTTGCTCATGGCGTTCAGCGCCCAAACTGCAGAAAAATACGCAGCTGTCTGCGCTGGAGTTTTCTGACAAATCGTCTGCAGATTAAAAAAAACAACAACATTGAATCAAATCACCATAAGATAAATTATTGCATACATTACACACACATGATCTGCACACATTTTAGTGGCACACAACAAGGGTTTGGGCATGCTTTTTAAAGTTTACTGCAATGTTTTACTGAAACAAAAAATGTGGAGAAAAAGAATAAACTATATATTTGAGGACATCCAAGGAAGTCTAAACATTTTGGAAATGAGGGTGTTAATAAATAATTAAAAAATTATATATACACAAAAGAAATAACTGGTTTAGTTTAGTCCTAAAAGCTGTGTTTATGGTGATGTACGGATTGAACTGACATCCAGCAGCAGCGGCAGTCTGGTTACTCTCTGCATGGGCAGGATCAGAAACGACAACATGGGCAGGCCTCCGCACTCGCTGTTCGACTCGATCTGCTTCAGCGTCTCTTTAAAAGCAGCGTTACTGCTCCTAAGGGACAGAACGGAGAGCGGTTCAGCCGTGCTGCTGGAGACACTCATCAGCCCGTTTGGCGTGCCACTCACAGCAGCTTCTGAAGCGTCCTCTGCTGAAACGTCTCGTTGGAGCAGTAGACGACGTAGGGATCGAAATGGTGCGCAGCGTGGTTCTGAACAATGTCGCTGATTTCACGGATCATCAGCTGCTCGTTGTGACGTTTTTCCAGGTCCTGAAAAAAACTAAGAATCGAGCGAGATCGCAGATTGGATGCATGTTTAATTATAAAAACAACATTATCAGCCAGAAACTTGACAACAGTCTCTCATTGTAATGTTCTATTCAAGCGTTCGCATGGTGTTCCTGATAAAACATGAGTCACATTTCTCATAGCATATTTTCACAACTGTTGTGTCATTAGAATTAATTATGTTTGATGCCACAAACTGACTAAAACTCATGAGATGTTTCACTGTCATTAAAACATCCATGTAATAGTTTCTGCTTTGCAAAAGGTTTTCCATTTTTAGTCAAATGAGCAAAATAAATTAATCTGTGTTGCTTAATTAAACAAAAACTGTGTAAAATGACACTTTAAAGAAGAAAAAAAGAACAAGCCCCACCCAGGAACCAGGACATGACACCCATTCACACACAGAGACCGTCAGATTTGTCACAAAAAAATAAAATAAATAAAAAAGGTTTTGGTATATTCGGTCCTCTAGTTTCACAAATCTTGTTTTACTGTCTTAAGTTTCAAAAAGAGCAAAACGCTCTATTCTCACGCTGCTAAAAGTTTTACTGTGTTTATTCAAACGGAAGCAGAAAGCAAAAAACAAAAGGCTGCCCTTGAAAACACTATCAACTTAAAGCCGAATAGCACTCAGGGCAGCGAAGCAGCAGAACCAGTTTGGCCTGCAAGTCCAAACATGCTATTAGAGCTTACAGGATACTGGAGACATGCTGAGGGCAAATACTTTGCTTTAAACTTCAAAATCACCTCATTCCCCTCATCTAGACCACATCTCAGGTGGGAAACGTAAACACAGAAAATAGATTGTGCACATCTGTCTAAAACAAGCTAAATTATTCAGATTCCTGCTGAACATCCTCAACAAAGTGATCCTCCACCACAACGACAACAACAAAAATATTAGACATAATAAAAATGTGTAGTGTGCTGACCGTTGGCTGACTCCCTGGATGACAGATATGTTGGAGAAGAGGTGGTGATGCTCCATGACTGTTATCGTTTTCCTCAAAGCTTCACTGTCCTTAAAGTGGCGCACCAAGATGCCAAGGCTGTGCAGGTACGAATGCTCTGAGGTGATGATCTCAAAAATGGCCTGTGAAATGATCACAGACATTCAAAGTGTTAGGATCAAACATGCAAGATGAATTTCCTTCAACAGCCAAATAAATATCTGCTGATTTTCTGCATTTACATGCAGATTTGACACAGTAGAGCAGCATCCAGCAGTCGACCCGACACAATCTAGTGCACATTAGGTGGCTGCAGGGTATTTTTAGTCCTCGTAGGCTGTTAGGAGAGAAATCACATGGTAATAACCACACACCTTTGTCAACATTTAAAGGTGAGGTAGCACTGAGAAGAGCAAAGGGCACAAACTGAGCTAGATATATTTATGATCAAACTTATTCAGCTTTGTTTTCACAGGACGTTACTATAACTGGCTCTCTATCTTCAGCTGAAAGTTTCAGCGCTAAAACTAAAACCACTAGTTGAGTGAAGGTTTCAAAGAGCAAAACAAGCACCTGCTCACGAATCTGGCAAAGATAAATTACAATGGCAGGGTGCGGCTTCATGCAGCACACAGGAGGACCTTTGGTATTGACACATCTGACATCTTAGACTACTGAAGAGGACGCGTCACAAAAGAGAATCCACCTGCAGATAGTGTTACACCGCTCATAGTTTCACCCTGATTTACTGGGGCTTTCAGAAATATTTCTAACAGGTTTAGGTTGCTTCACCAAAATTTCCTGAATGCCTGCTTATGTATGTTTGCACACTTCTTGGTTTGCATTCAACGGGTCATCTGAGAATGAGTTGGGACTTGTTAACAGGCGATACTCGCCCATGGATGGAAGGCAAATTCATGAAAATCTTTAAATCAATTCAAACATATCTTTTTTAAAAAGCAATACATTTTTTGTAGCCAGAAGATTTTTTTTCTAACAGACAGAAACATGTTAACATTCAGATGAGCCTTTTCATTAGAAATCATCAAACATGCGCTCACCTCTTGTCTCTTTCTCTCCTGAGGTGTGATTGTTGTGAGAATATTTGAGTCCTTCACCTTCACAAAACAACAACAAAAATCAACTCAAACTTTTTCTGAATGTTTGGAATAAAAATATATTTGACATCAGATGGATCCAGCTGCTTTACTAAATATTAAATATGCACAACATCCCTTTTCGACAAAACAGCAAGCAGCCTTTTCACAACTATAACTGAATTCAAGCACCTGAACAGAACTTTTTCTGATTTGAACATCTGAAGGTTTACCAGTGGCAGCTGGCTCCAGGTGAGCTGCGCCTGCTTGTAGCTCTTCACCACGATGCCCTGGTCCTCTACGGGAGGCTCCACCACCACAAAGTCATCCAGCGACTCGTCCTGGCTGGTGGAGTGAAGCCCGCGCTCACGGATCTCCTGATAGAGGCACGGCGTCGCTGGGGGATGAATCAACAACAAACTGTATCGTGATTTGAATTTTTAAAAATACAGTGCATGATATTCTGCAAATTCCTACATGTACAGAGGAGCAACAAATAAAAGTAATAAATAAAAATCAGTGCAGTAAAGAAGAAGTGGAAGTATCTGAAGGTGCAGGACAAGTGTTCACCCTGCAGGACTCAGACGTTGGTCATTCAGATAGACATTTCCTGTTCAGTTGCTTTTTAACTTCCTCAAGCCGTTTCCAAAGGAATGACAAAAATTATTCCCTCAAACCTTCACATAAGAATTCTACAACAAACAGTTCAATTAAAGATTTATTTTATGTGTCAATACTACACACACACATATATAAAAAGAAAGAGTCAAAGTTATTTCCAAGCAGTTTGTGATGCTGAAACCAAATTTAGCAGAGCGGGCAGAGTGACACATCAGTGAACATACCATCTTTGAATGATCCACGCTGGTTCCTCTTTCTCCCCAGGGTTCGCTAAGGAAGACACAGCAGCACAGCTCAGCCTCACAGTTCTTATTTTCAGACAGAAATTGAACATTTTAATTAAAGTTTCTGCAAATAACCTCTGTAAAGACCTGTCTGGTTGGCAGGAATGAGTTGTGGAATTATGTTATTGTGTGTCTGTGACTAATCAGCAGTATGATTGGCTCCACTGGCTGATAAAGAGAACAAAAGTAAAACTGCAAAATAGCTGTTTATCTTGCAATATCAGTCGCTGCCACTTAGGCAGCAGACTGATGTCGAGTGAAAGACCAAATAAAACCTTTGTGATTTTAATTTAATCAACTTGTCCCCCCCACATCCTGAATGTACCTTGCGTCCTGGGCTACGGGCCGGACCAGGACTCCTCGCTCTGTCTTCAATTACAGGTTTCAGAGTTGTGGTGGCCTTTATTCCTGTTGCCTTAGCATCAGTGTCCAGGCTCGTCATGGCCACTTTGTACGACTTGTTCCTGCGGTTCCTCCTCGAAGCCAAGCCGTTTCCATCGCTGTCATAATCCTCCCACGATACATCTGTCTCTTGGGCTGAGCGACGGCTGTGGTTGTCACTGCTGGATTTCTCCAGTCCCAGTGGGAACGTCACCACAGTGGTGTGATGCCGGTTTTTGGGTCGGCTGGTCACTGCTAAGCTTTTGGGAATCAGCTGGAAGCTGCCAGTCTTCTTTGCTGCTGGACTCTCTGTGCTCAAAACCACTTTAGGGACTGTGATCCTATCAACTGTATCCTTCCCCTTCCCCTCCTCCTCCTTCACCCCCTGGAGGGTGGATGCTTCAGACTGGACAGCAGAGGGGCTTTCTGAGGGGTAGCCTTCATCACCCGGCTCATATATACAGAGTACTGTAGAGAAGTGAGCCTCCGTTAGAGGATTCTGGTTGTCAGTGTGGGACATGATGTCATCCAGTAGTGATGTTGAGTTCTTCAAACACCTACAACATTGGAAGACACTGGGGAAGAGATGCATCTTAAATCAGGACGTGGGAAAACAGAAATATGAACAAATATTCTTGACCTTAAATTCCTCCTGAAACCCTCAGCCACATCTTCTCACTACTCATCTCCCAGTGTCAGTGCACTAACCAAGGGACTAAACCATCACTCACACACACACACACACACACACACACACACACACACACACACACACACACACACACACACACACACACACACACACACACACACACACACACACACACACACACACAAACACAATCTGTGCGCCACAGAAACTAAATGAAAACAAACTCAGTCTTCCTGATAAACCCTCCTGACCTGCTGACACACAAACTCCTAATTAAGTAAGAAACTCTGCTTGAACATGTTATTACGGCCTTAAAATGAGACTAAAGCACACAACATGACACCAGTCCTGATAGCAGTTTTGATGCTGGACTAATCTTTACAGTAAATAAACAGCAAGCTTCGATATGTTTTTGAAACATGTGAGTCGCTGTGTTTAGTTTAAGATATGCGTCGCCAGAAAGACGGTGCTGTCTGGGAGAAAGAAAAATGTCTGCCAAACATTCCCATGGGTCGGAACTGAGAGGTGACACCGAGTCCAAAAACTGAATCTTTACCTGAGAGAGGTGCGCCTCGGTCAGCGGCAGGTCCAGGTCTGTGATTCGGCTCAGTCCGGCGCCTCTGCGGGAGCTGAGCTGATCACTGCGGCTGTAGTCTTCCGCCGCCCTCCGTCACATAGTTCTCTGCCTTCTCCTGCTTACGTCACTACAGGTGAGCGCCAATCAATCATCGATAAGCGACCGTTTGTGTGATTATAAACAAGCCCACAAAGCAGATCAGCAGACAGAAAACCTTCCACCACCAGCAGGACCTGAGATTTTTAGGACTAGTTGGCGCTAAACAGATAAGTAAAATGTGGTTAACTCAGTCGAGTTTATCTAGAATATAAAACTACACATTTGGAAGAACGACCTCTTGCTCATTTGTCAACTTTTCATGTGACCTACATAAGAAAAAAAAAACTGTTTTATGTCCTTCCTGACTAATGAAAGCGACTATGGTGCCACCTGCTGACCAATAAGAGGAATTACATGAACACTAAAGCATTTTTAAAAACTTCTAAAAAATTATTTGAGAAGCAGTAAAACAAATCAGTTAAATACATTAAAGTGTATTGATTTTTAATCTATAATTGATTTGTTTTTCAGATTTTTTGTTGTCAAACTTTAAACCCTTGTTGACCAGTTTTGCACATTAGGATTTACTTATTAGGATTAACAAACACCTGCCACATCCAGTCCTATGCATGTCTTCTGAGAATCTACAGGTGGAAAGGGTCGATTATATAACTGTATTACTGTTATGTTGCTGTATAATTACATAATAAAACAGATAGTTGAAAAATTAACACCCAATAAATAGTACAGTTTTTAAAACTCTTTATTTGATATTTCAGTCTTTAAAGAGTTATAAAAATTTATATTTTCTGTACCATTTGTGGCTTGTTTATTCTGTCAGAGACTGAATTTCATTTAAGCCTCCTAAAAATTTGTAAAGTTTTGCATATTGTCAACAAAAAATGACTTGTAGGATGAATAGGAATATATTTTGCATAACAAAATCTGCTGGAGTAATGTTGCAGAACTTCAGGTTAAGCTAACATTTGAAAAAAAATACTGCATAACAAAATACATACATTTACCTCAAAATCATTATCATGCTATTTTGTCCAACTAATAAATATTACCATATTACTCAAGTTGATGTAAACAAATATAGAATATATACAGAGATAAAATAACTTATTTGCTATACAAGAATGACTCAATTATACTGTATATGGAAATAATCATAAGTTTTCTAAGAAGGTGTTCAATTGTAGTGAATTTAGCAATTACACAAGAAATAAAACGTGTTTTGGTAGCAGTTTCTTAAACAGTAGTGCAAGAAATTGCTAAATATACAAGACAATATAAATTGAAATACAACTATGCTTTAGAATTTATTGTTTTATTTTCTGAAAAAAACCCCCCCTCAAAATGTAATTTGCTGGATACATTTTAAATATATTGATTTATAGGAGAGCATGTGAGAACATGCTACTATACTAATATTGTTTTATTTGATCTAGGAAAAAAAGCAAAGCAAAACAAAAAAACACAAACACAATAAAATTCCTTTTGATGGTCAAGTATTTATTCTGTTCATTTTTAACAGTTTGAAAATATAATTTTATGAGATTAAGCCAACATTTCTATCAAAGCCAGTTGGAGTACAATATGGAAATAATGAAATGACAAAATTCTGAGGGTCGCTATATACAGAGTTTAGACATATATATGTATAGAAAATTAAATGGCAATGACATTTACATCACTTTTAAATTTAATATCATATGGCATCTGATGAGCAATAAATTAGAATAGTTCAAAATGATTGAGGCCCCTTGTCTTTCACAGAGACACCAATTTATATGTCTGACAAAAAACCCAACCCAGACAGATGGAGTAAAGAGAATCTTTTTCATCATGTGGAAAGACCCAGCGGTTTCAAAGAGAGCACATTTCTGAGGGTTTTTAAAAGATGCTCATGTTCATGCACTGGTAAAACTAAACCTAATTAATCACCACTGATTCGTCACGATTTAATTATAAACCCTAAACTGATTGTCTTGAGCCAACTTAAAAACCTAAAAATGAAAAGAACACAAAAATAGTGAAAACTAAAAAATGATTCTTCCTGAACATCTAAAGGATTATCCAGTACATCGTATACATCTGTTGTTTAGTACTGAAAGTGCACAGGGAACCTTATATTTCTGATAAACCTGTACGTGGCAGACAGAGAGAACTCTACAATGTAAACAGATCTGCTTATCAAAGATTTATCATCCAGCTCAGTGGGACAGAAAGTGGAAAAGAACCCAGGAAATCAAACAAAGATAGAAAAAACTGATGTCTTTTTTTAAACTTCAGATGAGACGACTGGTGCGAGGTGCCGCTCCTTGTCTTTTTCTTTAATAACACACTGTAACATGCTCTGTGCTCATTATGCAACACACATCTACATGATGTATTCTACCATTTTGGTCACATTTTAAGAAACTTAATTGTAATTTTGCATCATTTTTCAGGAAAAACAACATTTTACACACCTACATCATTTTTGCATTATTCAAAAATAGACTATTATTCCAAATTCTCAGAAACATATCAATAATTAACAAAACAAAAAAAAAAAATTAGTGATTTTGACGTGGAGCTGTGTTAGGATTTTCTTTAACAGAAACTCTGGAAGTACAACAAACCCAAGGAGATGCTTCTAGGAGCTTGATTCAGTGACATCATGTTAAAGAAGAGAGTCCTCACACAGAGAATGCACAGGCTGTCTCATTATAGAACAAACCCGCGCTGAGAGTGAAGTTAGTGAAATGACAATGTTGGAGCTATGTTGATTCCCACTGGGACAATTTAAAAGCAATCAGAGGCTCGTGTGTCACTTTTAAAAATCAATCACAAGACTAATCGACCTTCTACATGAAATACCCTCTAGCAATTTGCAGAAAAGTAAAAAGATTCTAAATGTGGTTTTAATTTAGCGCATTTATAACAAATGCTTCAGCAGGAAGAGTCAGTGCATGTCAGAAAAGTTGTGCTAAAAGAGCGAGCGTTTGTGTCCACGAGACTTAAAGGAGGAAGAACGTCCTGCTGTGTTTCACCCAAAGTGAGCTTCAGAGGACAGCAGCGGTCTACTGTTCAGCATGGATCAGAAGAAGAAGGGGGAGAAGCTGTGGACTAAGTGTGTGAGGGTGCAGAAGACGGGATCCAGTTCACTTTTTGGCTGTTTCCCCTTTCTTCAGAATGATCTGCTTCTGCCAGGGGGCCAGTTTGGTCTCATCGTAGCCCAGGGTCCGTAGTCGCTCCAGCTCCATCTTCTCCTCTTTCTCCTTCTCCTGTTTGGCCTGCTGTTCTGCTTTTCTATATAAACCAATAAAGAAGTTTTAAAAGTAGAAGTTAGCATAGCACAGCAATCATGTGCAATCTTTATATACAGTGGTGTTTAGTTTGCACCATTCCTGATATCCTATTTTTGTACGTCGCACTTAAATGTTGCAGATCATCAAACTAGTTTAAATAGCCAAAAATAACACAAGTAAACACAAAATGCAGCTTCTAAATGAAGGTATTTATTATTAATTGGAAAAAGATCCAAACCTACATGGCTCTGTGTGAATAAGTGATTTCCTCCTAAATCTAATAACTGGTTGAGTCACCCTTGGCAGCAGCAACTGCAATAAAGCATTTCTTATAACTGGCAGTGAGTCTTTTACAGCCTGTGGAGGAGTTTTAGCTCCACTCATCTTTGCAGAATTGTTTTAATTCAGCCTTAATTGGAGGGTTTCCAGCATCTCAATCAGATTCAGGTCAGGGTTTTGACTGGGCATCTCTGAAGTCTTCATTGTGTTTTTTCTTAAGCCATTCAGAGGTGGACTTGCTGGTGTGTTGGATCACTGTCCTGCTGCAGAACCAAGTGCTCTTTAGCTTCAGGTCCTGAACAGAAGGTCGGACATTCTCCTTCAGGATGTTTTGGTAGACAGAATTAATGGTTTCATTTACCACAGCAAGTCTTCCAGGTCCTGAGGCAACAAGACCGGCCCAGACCATCACACTACCACCACCATGTCTTACAGCTGGGATGATATTCCTTCTTCTCTGTTACTTTTATCCCAGATGTAAAAGGACAGGCACCTTCTGATAAGTACAGCTTTGCCTCATCAGTCCACAGAGCATTTTCCCAAAAGTCTTGAGGATCATCAAGATATTTTCTGGCCGAGCTGAAACAAGGTTTTATGTTTTTTCTGCTCAGCAGTGATTTTCATCGGGGAACTCTGCCATCAGGCCATTTTTGCCCAGTCTCTTTCTTATGGTGGAGTCTCTGAATTCTGACCTTCACTGAGGCAAGTTTGGATTTTTTCTCTCTTAATAAGAAACACTGCATTGTTTTTGTTTACTTGTGTTATTTTTGTGTTATGTAAGTTAGTATTCCAGCTTATCAGTGGTTTAATTTTCCTCCTTTGTTACATCAACATCATCTCAATATCAGGACCTCTGACTTTGGGGGAAATGTACCCCTTTTGCTTGGTCAGAATCCTTTACACTAAATGTGTATGCTTTTAAAAGGTGCTTTGTGTGCATAATATTGTTATACTATAAAATTAAAGGCGTATCTGTCTGATGATTGGAACTACATGATTAGGATTCAAACCGTGGCATCTGTGTGGAACAAATGTAAGTTCTTACCTTTTTTGTTCCCTGTCACATCAGGAGATTAGAAACACAAGAAAAAAGTGTAAATATCCTAAACAGGAACAGCAGTTATTTTACAAGTTACAGCAGTTTTACTATTAATATAAATCTTGTAAAAATGAAAATAAAACAAATAAGACTGCAACATGGATTCAGGTAGATTATAAAAGAACCAAACTATTTCTTTCAATCAGATCATTTTTACAATAACAATGCTAAACATGCACAATTTCACCTATTTCTTATATTTTATATTTTACCTAAAAAAATAAGACATTCAACAGATTTTTCCTTTTCAAATAATGGAAACTTGACCAATCAGCTGAAGAGAAAGCTGGCTGAACAAACACCTGAAAAACAGGTCTGCTGCAGAACTGAGTTGCAAAAAGTTATACAACAAATTATTGCACTTGAATCTTTTATGAAAATGTATTTATTTACATATGAACAAAATTAATTTAAAAATAATCTTCAGATTGGTCTCTAATTTATGGATCATCTCTGAATTGCTGTGATAATATTAACATCATGGGTCTAGTACTGAGTATCACATCATATAGTGAGCTACTCTGAATAAACTGTCATAAATAGTTAAAAAGTAGATACGAACAAACTAGATGAGGAAAACAATGTAAATTGTTTTTCAGTGACTGAAAGACATTAGATCATGTTGTCCTGCTGAACAACCTACTAATTACACAAAATACTTGTAATAAATATAATAATTTTGGTTCTTTAGATCTGTGCTGTGACATTTTGTTGGTTTTAATAGAGAAGGTGATTTTTTAAACATTTTTTTATTTAATATGTCTGTGTTTGCAAAGAGATGCATGTATCAGAGCTGAACATGGTTACTACATCACTGTACTTTTGCTGATAAGTCTTTGGATTTAAAAAGTATTTTACCTAAAGCTGATTTTAGCTGCCACTTCCAAATAAATTAGCAGGATTTTTTTTAACCTCTGCAATAAATGTTACAATCAACTGCAAATAAAAAAAAATCTAAACTGGAACAATAAATCAACTTTTCTTTTTGTTAAAATAGCATTGTTACTCACCTCTCCTCATCCATTTTCTTCTTCATCATGTCTCTCCTCCAGGCCGGCATCGACGCCAGGCGCTTTGCTTCCTCTTCAGCCTGTAAGGAGACACAGGGGTCCAAGGAGGACAGAGATGGGGACCCAGACCAGTCAGTCAGTCTAGAATTTAAACCCGCAAGCGAATAGTTTTAAAACTTAACATTCACTTTAAAAAAAAGTGATCTAAAAAAAACAAAACAGATTGTGGATTGTTAGCCAGGTGATCAATATCTCAGCATCCTTATGTTTTCTTTCATGACAGTAAATCCATTTCACAGAACTGACATGTATTGATTTTATTTGTCTTAGTAATACTGAAACACAATCACACATATCAGTCAGTGGTTATACTGAGGTGTCTTAGTGTTTACAGTGCTTCATAAATCCTCACCACACGGTGAAAAAGCAGGCGAGCACCTGCAGAGAGAAGCTGTGATGAAACACGAGTCCAACCTTTTTGTTTACTCGTACTCTCAAATGTCAGGTTTTTAAACAAATATCTTTTGTAGGAGACTAAATAGATGAAACACTCAAAGTAAATTATTGAAACGGATGTATGAATTAAAGCAAACAAAGCTGACGATCTGTATTCTTCTCCCCGTTTGTTAGAGACAAACCAAAAGCTTTTACGCGGTCAGACTGGTGATTTATAGGATGTGTTCATTGGGCACAAATCGTAACTGGACCCTTGTTCCTCTTTCAGTTTGTAACTGGAGGTGGAGCTGGAGCAAAGAAGAGGGCAGGCAGCTTGGATTTCTCATCTTTGCCTGAGATACATTACCCTTTTGCATTCCTCTGATTGAAGGATTTCACTTGCCCTCTAGCTAACATGAATCCAGCTAACATTACCTGTGTGGTTAATTTTTAATGATTCCCCTGGGAATTTCACACACACACAAAAGAAGTTGTCATATTTATGAGGAAAAAAAGTTTTTTCTGACTGATGAGCTAACTGCTAGTTAAACTGGCTCTAATCTCTTAATATTCACAGCAGTTTGTGTAAACTTTATTTTACACGACTGTTCATTTTTCATTTCACAAATATTTTGGCATGTTTTAAAAATCCTGCCAGATCTGACCTCTGGATGCACAAGTGCTGCTATATTTTTGGCTAATATTTATGCTTGTAAATAACCAAATAATTGACATGAAGAACCTTTTAATGCAAAATTTAAACTTTAGCAAAAAAACCACTCTGAAATTTTGGAGAGTGGAGTCGTTTTAAGATACACTTTAGTCTGGGCTGCTCTCATATTGGCTGCTAGCTCTTTAGTCACTGATGGAAAATCTCTTCAGGAAGCCAAATTATTCACACAGATACACTCTAAAATGGCCCAAAATAATCATTTAAGTCTCATCTAAATGAGTTTTTGTTAAATTGAAAATATAGGCTATATAAATAAAAGGCCAACAACTAAAGATTGGTTGTTTTAAATCAGTTTTTATGTTCTAAGACAATTTAAACCACAAGAATGAGAAGTTTTTGGAAGATTAGGAGCATGTTTTACAAAAATAAGAGTTTATTCTGACAGCATTCCTAAATGTATTCATTTTAGGGTCATGAACTCCATCCATGAGTGTAAAATCACTAAGAAATTATTTTTTGCACACCAACAACAGAGTGAACAAAAACGCATTCAAATCTATATGACTTGTGTCGCTTTAAAATGTCAGATTACCATTAAAAAATATTTTTTTATTTGCTCCTTGATAAAAAGGAAAATTGACCTGGAAATTGGTCCCAAATCACAGAAATTGGAAATTTGTTTTGGTCAAACTTCCTTAAATTGCCAGCTTTGAACGAGTTCCGTTATTTACTGTGTGGTCATAGTGACATTCTCATCACTACAGTGTTTATTTTCTTTGAATCAGAATAAAGAGTCTGTTGAATGAATGGCTTTTAGCCTACCAACTGACTGACTTCCATTTGAGCCGTGAGCTGATAAAGATTCACTGTAACCTCCTTATGGCTCCTGAAAGCCACAGATAGCTTGACAGCAGGAGGCACTAAGAGGGTTATTTGGAGGTAATCTTGATTCCACAGAATAGACACTATGAGAATAGTGTGGCTCTTCAAGGCTTTCACATTCAAGAGTATAAAAGTGACTGTACAGTCAATCAAATGGATTAAAAAAACCTAAATGATGATTTTCTTATAAATAAACAAGTAAATGTGTGCAAAGAACAACTAAAATCCTATAAACACAACATGCCTACAAACTTTATTTCTGAAAGTGATGTAAAAATAAAAAAGAAACAAAGTAAATATTGGAATCTGAGCAAATCTGCGAAATACACTCAAATTACAGAATAACAAAACAGTCAAATAAACACCAAGAGCAACTGTTACTTTAATTCTTAATGAGCTAATGACAGGGTTTAAAAGTTAGACATGTAAGAAAACTCTGTTCTGAAAGACTTTTCTACAGCTCAGTAGTTTGCTCATCCTGTCACACACAAGGCTTAGTTCACAGATTTGAACACATAAATGACCTGTGAACCACAAAAACAGCTTTAAATAAGCAAATCTGCATCAATACATACTGGAATGAGGAACGCATAAAATCACTTGGTATCAGGGATAAAAAGTTAATCTCACTGACTTTAGAAATTGTGAGAAAATGTGAAGAGTGATAGTTGAAGTCACAATGATTTGTACACGTTTTATATATGGCCAGGTTGCATGTGGCATAGGATGTTGCACAACTGTTCTTACTGCAGTTAAAGAGTTTTGTGTGTTAATCTGGTAGCAATTTACCCTGTTTTTATTTACAATTTGATCACCAACTGCCCCCAAAGTTGTCTCCCATATCAAATTCAAGAGAAAGGCTCACATGGGAAAATAGAGAACAGCCGTGAACATTTTGAGACAGTTTGGAAACTCCCTTAAATGTCTGCGATTTATCTCCCACAGTCGCAGCCCAGTGAGATACTGGCTTAAGCTCGTTAAAACTTTATTTTCTATTGTCTGTAAATGTCTGCCTGATACACGAGCCATCTCACAAGATTTTTCATCGTGGTTTAGTTCTGATTTCCTTTTCTCCTCCGTGTTGTCTTTGATTAGTAAATAAACTAGAGACGTAATATTTTTAGCCCTTTGTTTTACTACGATGAACCCTTTAGGATCTTCCTGGGGTGGCTTGTGGAAGAAGAAAATGGGACTGAAATGTACTCACTGACTCAGCCACCACTAAACCCTTCTTAATCAGGAGCAGAAAATTGGGTTCATCTACTGGATAAGACAAAAAAATGAAATGGAGCAGAAAGAAACACTAAAAAGAGGGTGGAGGAAGAGTGCTAACACAAAAGACATGTATAGGAATATCAAACTGAAAGTAAACTCTTAAAATTCTTGAAGCTGATGAGTCCAGTATGGTTCCAACTTTTGTCAGCTGTCTGATGACTGTTTTATTATGAAATCTTGCCTCAACTATTATCCAATTTAAACTAATTATAAACATAATTTCAACAACTAAATTACATTTTTAATGGCATTTCTTTATACCTTGTTTTCCATGGAGAAATACATCATAGCAATTAGTCATTCAAAAAGCATTTAGTTTAACACAGTTCAAGATAAAATGGTTGCAACATACATGCCATTTGTCCATTCAAGCTTATGGAGATGCAAAAGTCAGAGCTAGCTAGCTTTTTGCAGCAGTTAAATCCCTCGGGTGACATGACCTGAACACCAACACATCAGATTAGTCTCTTCTTTCAGCATGTTCCACTGAGCAGGTTAGCAGTTCACACCCTGCAGGTAATGTTCAGTGAGCTCAGCCAACGCCGCTGTTAGATATCAAAAAGCTCAGCTTCCTTTTCTTTCCAAAAAGCAAAGCTTCGATCAATGTATCTGATGATTTCCTCATTGCTAAACTCTTTTAGCTCATAAATCACTTTGATTGCATCCTCGTCAGGCTCCTCTGTGGGTGGAGGTTTATCAACACGAGGATCCTCTGTGACTTTACCAGCAGCAATGTCTTTCTTTGGATCTGGCCCTGATCTGCCTGTTTTGCCCTGTGGTGTCTCAGCTGGCTGTACACTTTCAGTTGTTGAGTTCTGCATTTGGTTCTGCTCTAAACTGGTCCCATTAGGAACCACTGGCTCATTTGATGGCATCTGTTCATTACATTTGACATTTTCCTGAAAACTGCCCTCCAATGAGGCACTACTGTCAGGTACACTATTCTGGGCAGCAGCAGAAGATGGTGACTGAGAAACATCTGATTGGGAGGCTGGCGGAGAAGCTTGTGTTGCAGGTTCAGCAGACTGTGTGTTTGGTGGTGGAGGGGGTGCTGGGTGTGAAGGGGGTGGAGGAGGAGGATGAGATGGTGGAGAAGGAAGTGATTCCTGCAGGGGCACATCAGACACATCAGGGGACACTGACTGTAGAGAAGCTGTCATCACACCACCCCCATCATCAGTGTCTCCAAAATACCTCCGTTTTATATCCTCAAAGCCATCCGCCCAGTCTCGTTTCCCACTCTCTATGCCCATCATGACTTCCTTGTGGAACTGTCTTATGACCTCCCACTTATGGCTGCCAAGACGGTCGAACATCTCATAGCACAAGAGGTGGCGGAATTTCCGCTCACTACGAGACATGTTCATTTCCAGCAACTGAAAGTATCCCAGCATGAAGAGGTCAAGGGTTAGACTTTCATAGCTCACAGCCGATCCGTTGATGTGTGGCAGAAAGTGTTCAGGCCAGTATATCATCTGGGTACGACTTAGCCTACGGATCTGACGAGTGGGAACTTGGCTCATGATTGCTCTCCAGTGGCCAATCAGATTCCCAACTACTTGCTTCGACTTCATGAACATGAGCAGTTTGTCATCTTCACTGTGCATTTCTCCACCAACCTGAGCACTAAACTGGCTGTAGTCCTCACAGCCAACATCTAAGTAGTTTCCCCTCCTGCCCGTGTATTTAGTCCGATAGGATTCTGAGATGGTGTACTTCCGCCAGTGTTCAAGAAACAGAAGGACAATTCTCTCTTTCCTCATTTCAACACACTCCTGGACATAGCTCATATCCGTCTGCACCTCCAAGCTTCTGGTCAGTTGGTCATTATTTAAAATAGGGTCTGTTGAAAGAACCTGGTTGAACTCTTTAATGTTTGTTGGAGCCATTGCTTCGGAGGGAGCATACGTCTTAGGAACATGAGTAGCAGTGATAACTGGTTCTTCAACAAAAGGTAGGTCAGTTTCCTCCACTGGAGGTAAATGACCATTGGTATCAAAGTCGAGAACTGATGCCGGGCAGCAAGGAATATCATCTTTACAAGCTGTCTCTAGACAATAGCTAGACTCACTCACCACAGGAAGTGACATTTTGCGCTTGTAAACCTTATTAGCTTGATTATCTGTAGGCTGTGGCTGATTCTGAATTTCATAATTGGCCTTCAGATTCTTCACTGAAACTCCACATTGCTTGATTTCTTTTTCCACTTCTTCTCTCGTTGAGAAAGACTGAGAGCGTCCAATAACTCCAGTGTTAGAAGATGTCTGAGTTGGGCCCGTGGTTGTGGTTTTTGCTTCTTCTTGGGAATATCCAGGAAAAATAAGATCTAAGATATCTATCTCTTTGCCTCCCAGGGTAGCGAGTAGAATTGCCATGCTCTTAAGCAGGGTAGAGATCTTGCTGCACCAGGCTGGGAGATCCTCGGCTTGCCCATGGACTTGCTTTGGATTGACTGAGAAGTACTCCTGATTAAGAGCAGCAGACACTGGCAGGAGCTGGTGAAGTTCTCTCTCTAGTTCCTCCAGTTCCTTCTCCACTTCGGACACCTTATGCATCACCTGCAGGTTCTCAATTTGCTTCTCAATTCGATTCAGGTCAGCCTCAGTCATCAGTTCTCCAAACGGGCCCAGAATGGCATTGTGGGTGTGGGAGTAGTGCCACTCCTGCGGTTGGCAGTGTCCACTTGAAGCAAACTAAATCAGAGGTCAAAGGAGACCAATGGGACAATAAAAAAAGGAAGAGGGGAGGGATTCCTTCAGCAGGAAGTTCCTGGTATGAAAACACGCCTCAGTGCAAATCCATTCCAACACACAGGGTTTACATGGATTTAGTGGTGCAATGGCACAGCCTCATTACAGGCACTAAACTCTACTGTAATTTAGAATCAGAGAGTTGTTTGTCCCTTTTAAAAGGATTGGCAAATTAGACACTAAACAGACATATAATGGTTCCAGCACAATATTCACTAAAGTGTTAAAACTTCTACATTTTTATTGGGACAACTGACACCTCTGAAGTTGTACACAGATGCTTGTTCTGTGCTTCTTTATGGCTTTTCCACATTAGTGTTTGTTCTCTTTTAAACATGTGCTACAAACGCAGAAATCAGATTTTACTGCTATCAGTGTTTGCGACCCAACTAAAATACAACACTATGTTATGACAGAGATGAGGGTGAATCCCATTTTAACCTTTAGCCCTACTCCTAAGTTCTGAGCATTCATTCAAATGGGGAAAGGGGGAGTCTCACTTCTTTTATGATCGAGGGTGAAATGGAAGAGCTAGAACTGTCTGTAGCACACGTCAAGTGACGTATTAAGAGCTAAATAAATCATAGTAACATTTATAGTGAAATATTTTAACCACCACATTGTGTAATTTCAAATTAAGGGCCAGGGAATGCTTGAAGGCTAAAGACCACTTTCTTGTCCTACCCTCATGCCTTGGCCTTTAACTCAAAGTCACAAAGGGTAGTGGTTTAAATACTCTACTAAGAAATGGCATACCTCTTCAAGAAGCCAACACAATATTAGCTGTGGCCAATTATTTGTTTGTACACAAATTAGACATCAATCGGCTGATGTACGCTGTAACTACTTATAGCTAACAGACTTTGGTGTGTTTTTATGCTTATTAAGGAAGATCAACAGTGATACTGAATGTGGAATACATCAGAATATACAAAACTAGACAGTTTGATGTTTTTTTTTTTAATGATTAAACATTTCTAATTGAGGTAATACTTCAAATAGTGAGTTTCTTTGCTAGGGTCGCTCATACCCCTACATTTGAAGGGCTAAAAAGCCCAACTGTCTGCCTTCCCTCTACATCACAAAAGGATTGGGACACTCTTACCCCTCAGTATGAATGAGTAACATGTAATAGTAGAACTAACAAGTAAGGGAATGAATGAATGGAGCCTCACCTGAAGTCTAGGGGCAGGTACAGTGTAAATGTAACACTAGGGAATGGGATTCAGCCCTAGAGACACTGTACTCCTTTCCTAACAAAGGAGAGAAACCATATTGGGTGTGCAAAAGAGTTAAAACTGTCAATAGTTTCAGTAGTTTTCTAAAAAAGAAAAAGAAAAAGATCTGTTGTGGAAACATGACCATGTGCAAACTACTCATTTTGAAAAGAAAACAAGCGATGTAGTTTTGAGTGTTCTATCATCACTGCTTTTATATTATCTGCAACATTTCCCTACACAAGTGTTATTATAATATGATGTATTTTTATTATGACTATTACTCATCAACCTGTAGTGTGAATGGGCAGGGCATCACACCACTGAATCTGCATGTAAGAACTTGAAGCCACAAACCTCCATCACCAAACACCAGCCAACACTGTGACTCTGTTTCAGTCAAGTGTGTTAATGCCGTGATGGTCGTTCTAGTCAAGTATTCAATGCACTCCAAAAAGTCTCTAATTAAAGCCTATGAATATTAAAAAATAACCATGCAAAGCACGCTGTTAAGCACATGGATTAAAACATTTACAGCTACATTTGAACTGGTTGACAAATGAAAAGTATTTTACCCAAATCCTTTATTCACCTTATCTCAATTGACCTGTTAAGAGGATTTATTGGTATAAAACTCTTCATGAGTGCATCACTGTCCCAGTATGACTCATTAATCAATAACTTAACTACCTACACATAATATTAAAGCATTAAAAGATAAGTTAATGAAAAAACTATTCTTTCAATGTTTGACTGGGAATTTCACCTTTTAGGTTAAAGTATTGCCATGCACAACTACACAAAATTAAAAAACAAAACCAATAACAACCCAAAGGTTCAACATAAAAAACATCACATCAAATTTAAACTCAAGCTTGCTGCTATCCCTTTTGTGTTAACTGTTGCCATGAACATTAAAGTTTTCATGACATTTCAGACTTAGAAGACCACAAATGGGATAGCTAAAACACAGCAACAATTGCTGACTTGCCACAACCTTGCAACACGATACCTACCTTGCGTTTGTGCTCGTCCTCCTCCTGCATCTTGACCTGAAGCTTTCGCACCATCACCTGCCTCTTCCACTCAGGGATGGCTTTACCCTGCTCGTCATGAGTGGGCACCAGCGCCTCAACGTCTGCCAGGCTCGTCTTCCTGGCCGACTCTGATGTTGCTGAGTTACCATCGTCGTTTCCATTGACGACGGCGTTGGAGGACAGCTGGTCATAGCTCACAGAGGTCGACATGACCTTGGAGGATCCAGAGCCAGTGGGGCTGGGGCTGGGACTCGGACTGGGGCTTGGAGTGAGGGGTGGGGAGGTGACTGGTGTACTGGATGGTGGAGGAGAAGGTGGTTTGGCTGTTGGAGTTGATGACTGAGTCTCTGGAGGTGTGCTGGTCCCCTTGAAGAACAAAGACAAGAACGGACCAGGGCAACGTCAAAAAAGTGATACGTGGTGGATGTTTTTTAACTAGCAATCATACTTTTTGACACAGTAACTAAAATTCTTAAATTATGAGTGGATTACCTCATAGTGTGCACTCATAATCATGACATACAGTATATAAAGACAGACAACGGTTTTCTGTCTACTACTGTCATACAAAGTGAAGCTAAAACAGGAGCGTTCCTTTATATTTTGTTATCTCCCTCTCCCTCCTTCCCTCATTCGTAGACAAGACCCTAAGATACTCTACGCCAGCCAGCTTCAACCTATGCATCATGTTCCTGTATCTAGTTATAACTGATGACTGCAATGTTGCACTGAAAAATAGAGAGTGTCCCCTAGACACATTGTTGAACATTGTGTAGCTTATTTAATGATAAGGTTTTGATTAGTTTGCCCTCAAATAATAATCAAGAGCTTTGTTTAAAATTGACACCGTAATGTAAAGGCTGAAGTAACTGAATCCACATTTCTGGATATGCCAGTGCCTGTTCCATAAATTAGACCTACATTGTTGCCTGTAGGCCCGCTGTTGGAAAACACAGTGGTGTAGCCTTTACTGTGCGGCGTGGGCTTGAGGCTTTTCCCTGCTTTGATCTCTGCCAGCAGCTCTGAGTTGTCACCGGTGGGGGACATCATGTTGAAAGATTTTGTGCCTGCAGACAAAAGGAGAGAGCAGACGAGTGAAACCAGGTAGAAAGATGGGAGAGAGGGAGACAGAAACAGAGAGATCCGCTGAAGAGGAGAAGAGAGGGTGGGTGGCATTTCAGTGTTAAATATTTCATCCAGTCAGTCAGGTAACAATGCTGACCTGCAGCATGTTGAATAAGGATGGGAGGTCAGAACAATCAACGTGGATATGCTCCTTTGTACATTTGTTTTCTACGTTTGCCTTTATATCGCTTGAGGTTGTGTTTCAGATTAAGACGAGTCTCATTAGGTCACAGTTGCATTAGTAACACCTGATGGGAGCTTGGATCAGATGGTGAGCTTTCTCCTTTTTAAAAGTGGATAAATATAAACAATGTGCAGCTAATGCATTTAAATTCCAAAGAAAGGCCCCAAAATTGTGACAAGTATGAAAAAGTTTGTCCCGTTTCCCCAAAATCAAGTAAACTCCTTAAGTCTGTTCATCGAGCAGAGAGAAAATAAAGAAAGAGCTTTAGAAACAACTAACAGAATAGGAATGCTGCACTGTTATAATTAATATTTATAGAAAAATAAAACATAATTAGAGCATTAGTTCTATACTTTAAAATGAAACTTCTACATTCAGTTTTGTTGACATTTATTTACCGGTAAGTGAAATAGCAAAATTTAGCAAGATTTTAAAATGCAGCCCAAGAAATTATTTCACTTATAAGAATAAAAAATGTAACCTTTTTATGTTTACTTTTCTAATTTATAATTTTCAAAAAAAAAAAAAAAAAAATCATACAAAATATTCCAGTATGAGATGAAAAGCAAACGTTTAACAGTTATAAGCTTTCTATCATTTAAATATTGCTCCAGAACACTTAGCAACAATAACCTCCTCACCTGTTTAAGTGAAAATAAACCTCCAATAAAAGCAAATATCCTCAGTCCTTCATTGTTTGCTCATTCTCTATTTGCTGAATGGATGAAAAGTCCTCCCGTTAAAGTGTTCCCTGTCGAGGCAACCACAATGGTCTATGTGGACACAAAGACTCGCTAGCATGCCACCCCTCCTCACGCGCTCCGGCTCTCCCTTTTCCTCCGAGTCGTGCATGGGGAGGAGAGAACAGCTTTCCATTAAAGACCCATCATCACAGTTGGGGGAAATCTAAAGGAATCACCAGTAACTGGAAGTGACAGCAAGCCACTGGAAAGCTGGCCAGGAATTAACGCGCAAACGCACGAACACACAGTCGCAGCTGAATCCTCAGCCTGTCAGAACAATCCTCCCAAACCTCACACACGGGTCGCTCATACAGTTTTCACTCACTTTTTCTGGATTACTAGAGACCCAAACCTCAAAAAAAAATTTTAATGCTTCCGTACACACTGAACTGAATGTAGGCCAGCTCTTAAAATTCACTTTCAGTTTACTTCTTAGACAAAGCTGAAGTTCTTTGTGTAACAAATGGGGAAAAAAATAACCTAAAAATAAAAAAATATGCATAAAAATGAATCAGTAAGAATATAAACATCATACCTTCAGCTCTGGACTAATCCTTATGAGAGAGATACTGAATGGTTAAGAATCCATAATGAGATGTGATCCAACAGACTGAAAGTGGAGCATCTACGTCTGTTTGAGTTTCTGCTGCAGGTTAAATTCTGTTTAGAGGAGGGGGAAGGATTCAACTGGTCTGAACGAGGTTGAAGGTGTGGCAGGTAAAGAACATACAGTCCAACTAATAATAATGGCTCCTAATGGCTTTCAGCCCTGGGTTCAGACCCATTACAGCCCTTTGTGTATTTCTCCCCAGTTACAAGCAGCTGAACACGATAGCTCAGATGTGTGAAAACATCTTCACTTTAAACATTGACCATGAGGGTCTCATCCCTGCTTTTTTTGCAGATGATGTGGTTCTATTGGTGTCTTCAAGCCACAACCTCTACTGGGGAGGTTCACAGCTGAGTGTGAAATAACCAGAATGAATGAGAGTTAGCGCCTGGAGAACATGGTTTTCAACCACAAACAGGTAGAATCTTTCCTCTGGGAAGGGGTGCCATAAAGGGGGGAAAAGTTAGGACAATTCTAAGGACCCATGACTGTCAGGCGGCCCAAAAAAGTTTCTAATCCCTATAGATGAGCCGCCACTGGGCCCAGTTTGATATTTTTTCATGGGGCCTAAAATCCCTGGTGGCCCCCCCTGTCTCTGGGATGGACGTAAGCAAACAAAGGAGTTGAAGGATCTTGGTCTTATCCAGGACTGATGGTAGGATCATGGAGCGAGAGATGGTCCGACTGATCGGGTCTTTGTCAGGTTCTTTCTTTACTGGCCCGTCTACATTACAACCCTCAACTATTGTCACAAGATGTGGATCATGACTGAAAGAGCAAGCTGCTGAAATTATTCTTCTTCATAAGAGGGTCAGTCTTAGCCTCAGAGATGAGATGAGAAAATTCTTCAACTGGATGGAACTTGGAGCTGAGCTGCTGCTCCTCCACATTAAAGAGAGACAGTTGAGGTGGTTCAGACATCTGACTAGGATGAGTTATGGCCACCTCTCTCTTTCAGGTATATGCCACTAGGAGGAGACTTTAGGGCAGAGCCAGAACTCACTGAAGGGATTACATATAGCCTGGGAATGCCCTGGGATCCACTTGGAGGAACTGGAGTGAGGGATGTCTGGGTTTATTAATTCTGCAACCCTACCTCACATAAGAAGTGGGTCTTACATGGACAGATGAATGGATGGATGGATAGGACACTTGCAACCATCTTTATTATAGCTCAGCCATCTTCCTTCTGGTTTGTTGCCATGGTTTCAAAGCATCTGAGCTGTATTTGTATCTGTTTGTTTATGGCTTCAACACCAGTTCACAGCCTTGATCAATGATTTAAAACAAATACTTTAATTATAACCACACTGTTCCTTAGTACATGAGGAAAATGCGTATCCTGTATGAAGGAAGAGGTCGTCTCCTTTTTGTCGTGGCGATCAATTAATGAGCAACAGAACAAAAGAGAATGAGAATCTATCTAAATTGTTGCTATACGGGATTTATTTTGCTGTGTTGTCCCTGCAGCTATGTGAGCTGGAAACTCCTTTTCAGCTCTCTGCTATGTTGCTAGCTTCTGATTTTATGATTGGAAAACCTCAAATCACTAAAGGCATAAAACATGTCATAAATACGCAAACACTAGTCTTTATCTGCGAGTGTAATAAACCATTAGACTGCCAATAAGGAGGATAAATAGATGAGACAGTTGGAAAAAACATGCAGAATACCAGATGGAGTAGTTACCACTTTAAGGCTTTAGTAAGGGTTGTTTCAGCTTTATCTAAAAACCATAAAACATTTAAATATAAATGAGGCTTTAAATAAATCTGTAAAATTATCTTTACAATTAAAGCTTTTCAAATGATGCAAACATTTTCTCACCACTGTGCATTTCCGATCATTTGTTTGACCGTTTTCACGTAAAAGTTAACTGATTTTTTTATGTTGTTAAATTCCAAGTATATTCTCACACTGTATTAGTTAGTCTTTGCTGTGAACATAACTTTGTGCACTTCAACTAGATAGTGGAAAAATCACTTTCAATTAAGAAAAACCCAAATATTTCTCAACCCTTTTCTTTCTTTAAATAATTAAAAGCCCTCATCATACAATACTGCTCAAACATTTGTGATGACTATTATTTGGAAAACAAAAACACATTCTAATGAGGTTCACAAACGGTTACTTTTACGTCAGAAACAATTTAATTGTTTTTTATTGACAGCCAGAGTGGCTGTGGCATGCCAGGCTGGATTTGCTCCAAACTGTTGACTGATGACAACAAAGTTTAACAAAAATATTCATCACTTCCACTGAAATATCAATGCTTAACTCTGATGACGTTAGCATGTGCTTTTTATTGGCTAAATTTGATATTACCACTAATTCCATAGAAAACAAGAAGATCTCCAAGTTTAAAACGGTTGTGTACACACCATGGTTTGGGTTGATGTCGTTTAAAATTTTATATATTTAACATTGTAAAGACAATTTTTAGACTGAAGATTTTTAGAAGTCAAACACATTCATGCATGTCAGAATATTTATTTAGATATTTTAAAAGTATCCCATTTAAATTTGTTTTAAAAAATTTCTACAAAATTGCAGTTAGGAGTAGAAAAATGTGTTTAAAAATCTCAAAAGATTAAGTAAGAACCGGGGTCAACAGTAAAACTAGAGGTAGGTTCTCTAAAAGAGGAAACTATTTTATTTTGAAGGCTGGTTCTGAGTCTGTACTTACTCTTCATCTGTCTAAGTTGCCCTCCCTCTGGCTGAGAGGCAGAAAGATTCTCGCCTTGATAAAACAGCAGTAAAGAAAGACCCCAGCAGGCAGTAAGAGGGAAAAACACAGAAACACAGAAGAAACAGATGAACAACCTTACATCTAAACAGAGGAGCATTATAAGAGTCAATAGATAGGTGATTGAGCAAAAGTTGAAGAGAATGTGTGATGGCTGTATTATTACTAAAAGAGAAAAATATGGTTATTCTTGTCATTCTTTGTTTCAGCGCTAACTGATGAATAAACACGGATATATATTTTTATTTTTATAAGCCAAATCAAAAAAGTGCATTTTTAGCATCATTGGATCTGGACTTGCTAACTTTTTGATTTTCTGTAAAGCCCATAGAGGACTGCCCATCAGTCAATGTGAAGGTCAAAAGCAATAAATCCAGACGTTTCTAATTCATAAATTCCCTGCAACCAGAGCAGTGCGAATGCTGTGAAACTGCATCATCCAGGGCAGATGGGCACTTAAGGAAATGGCTGAACACTAAACCAGATCTCAGGGTAATGGTAGCTCTAATCTTTAATTTATGGTCTGTTATTTAGAACGCTAACGTTGGATGCAACTCATCTTCACCCAGTGGGGTCACATTGGTTCCAACGTACGCTGCTCTCTAGGAATAACTGTATGAAACTGCATGAGCAAAAAGTATAACATCAGAACATACTGGAAACTTTATAAAAGGCAAGAAAAATTAGAGCCACTCACTTCCTGTTGAGGAAGATGGTCGTCGTTGATTGGTAGAAGCGGCACTGGCGTTATTCTGGGTGGTTTGTGCCCCAGAGGGTAGTGGAGGAGGGGGAGGTGGAGTTGGCATTGGATTGCTTGGAGGAAGAGGTGGTGGAGGAGGTGGGGGTGGAGGCGGCACAGCCTCCTCTGTGGTGCCATTTTCGGCGTTGGGGGCAGGAGCTTCGGTAGGCTCCTCCAATAACACTGAACCCTGAAGGAAAAACGGAGGATGTCAGTCATTTGTGAAGTGACTTCCAACCATGTCATCCAGCCACAAAATAAATAAATAAAATAAACACAGCAGCAGACTTATGACCCAAAATATCACCTGATGAATGATAAAATATTGATGATAATTAAAGGATAGCAAAATGTTAACAATGAGGGGGGAAAAAGCCTAACCCTAATTAAATGACCTTCACTAAATGCTGCTAAAATGAATGAAAACTAATATAAATAAATTACTCATCAGCTGTTGCTTGTATAACAATAAATATACATTTTTCTAAACTCCTGCAGGGAGTAAAATTCTTGCACAGAGACATCTGGCAGTGACAGATGTACACGTTCTCCCTCTTTCCTGTTGCCTGTCACCTCATAAAGACACAATAGCGTTTAGTAATAAGTGAGCTAATATGACCTAATCCCAGGGGGTTCAAGGGGAGCATGGTGCAAATTTGCCATCTGTCACAGAGAGTGATATTCTTGCACGCGTACGACACACTCCTAAAGCGTGCCATAACTAGGCTGGGGGCGGATTAACGAACCGTGACATTTAACTCAATCCCACCCCCCTGTTGCTCCTCAGACGTGCGCTCATCATTGTTGCCTCATTTACTTTCAAACCCCCAGGAGAGTTTGGGCGGGGGACAGTGTCCAGATGGGCGACGTGTGCCACTTCCACTGATTAGCCTGTCCATCTGCTGGGGTCCTTTGGGACTAGGAGGGGCCCCTCTGAGGCCTTAATTGGCTCAGTGTGGATTATACCCCAAACACCCCCCCCCCCCCTTACACACACACTCCTGAGATTTTAAAACATCTCCAGGGACACTGATCATTGAGTAACAGACTCTGTTCATTCATTCTTTTGTGTTTGTGAAGTGGCAGCAAACAGGTAGTTTAACTGGTTAAAAAGCCTTCAATAACTAATCTATTCATATAGTTTAAATGAGGACTAATACACTTTTATTGAATCTGTGACATAGTAGCCACACACTAAATAAAAGTCAAAGTAGGAACTTTTATCAGTATTTAAGCTTACTTTTTAAAACATAAAAACAGATAAGTAAACATGATTTGAAACATGGACTTTCAGATCTTTATTTAGATAAAACATCTTCGTATTTTCATAATTAGTGTTTGATCATTGACTATTTAAAGTGAAAAGCATTTAGTTCTTTGTCTTGCCAGTTTCATTAGCTATTAAAATGTACAAAGTACTTTGAGGAGCTCCTTAGTCACACCAACTCGTATTATGACCAGACCTGGGGGTAGGACTGTCCAATCTCTGGGGCAGAAGTTGCTGATGTAGTCAAACATCTACGCAGCAGCAAAGCTCCAGGGATTTACGAGATCCATCCTGGGCACCTCAAGGCTATGGATACTGCACTGTCTTGGATGGTATGTCTTTGAAAAATTGGCAGAGCCTGTGGAGTGGGAGACCAGGGTGGTGGTCCCCATTTTAAAGAAAGGGGACCAGAAGGTGTGTTCCAACTATAGATGGGTCACATGTGTTTTGTGGACCTGGATAAGTCTTATGAACATGTCTCCAGAGGAACACATGGGGTAGCTTGCCAACTGTGTGTCAGAGGAGAGGTCCTTCCTCAAGTAGAGGAGCTGAAGTATCTCAGGTTTTTGTTCACAGGTGAGGGAAGGAGTCTGCAGTGTTGACAATGCTGAGCTGGTCTGTTGTGATGAAAACGAAGCTGAGCCAGAATAAGGAGCTTTTGATTTACTGATTGATCTACGTTCAAATAGTTATGAGCTTTGGGTAATGATCAAAAGAAAGAGTACAAGCAGCCAAAATGAGTTTCCTCCACTGGGTGGCTGGGCTCAGCCGTAGATATCAGGTGAGGAGCTCAGACATGGCACTCTGAATAGAACCGCTGCTCCTCCACATCGAGAGGAGCCAGCTGAGGGGGGTTGGATTTTTGGATGTTTTGGGTAGGTGGAAGACAGCAAGGCAAGGTGAGACTTCTTCACTTATGGGTCAAAACTTACACAGAAATATTAAATATTTATTAAATAATTTAACTGAACTATATTTTTTGTGCTTCTTGAGGAAATTTGTCATTTAAAATGTCTTCATCCAGGTGAAACTCCCTTTTATGGGATACAAAACAATGACCATAAAAATAACAAAAATATCCTCACATTAAAAAACGTCCTTATATCATTTATAGAAATTTCAGGATTTATTGTCGCGACAGTAAATCAGAACTTTATTTGGTCTTTGTGTTCTTTCTTCATCATCACAAACTTTGATGTTCTTTTCCAAACTTAAAGCTTCTATCTGGAGCATTTTTCTATGTATCAGAGTTTTATAAATGTTTTAAATGATAGTTCAGTTCTAAACTACAACATCTGTTACTCTTCTGAAGACCCTCCTTCCTCCTATAGACCCCTTTGAATTCTCTCTGACCGGTGAACTTTTTCAGCCAATAGAATTCAAATTTCCACATTGTCGGCTGTCAGTCAACATGCATGAGCTTAAACCTGTAGCGGTGGGGGCCACGCGCTCCCAGGGCGCTCCGTGTCTTCCTGTTTACAGTCTCAGCCGGTCGTGGAGAAGTCAGAGCTAATTTATACTAAAAAGTTATCCAATCCCCGGCTACTGAGGGCTTTATTTTTATTTTTACACTTTTCTCCACACAGAATGGCAAGACTTGCCAAGGATACACGTTTATTTTGGTCAAGAATTCCATTCTGGACCGAGTGTCTCCTTATTTCTGGGTTCAGCTTTTTGCAGCTCCCTGTTGTGTTCAAGAACGACGTGTTGCATAAAGCAGTGTGACAGTCAGGTCTCAGCATCATACAGTGTGAGAACATGGTTTGTGAGCTGTGAATGATCGAACCCTGCGATACAGTTTGAGCAGTAGCTGAGAGCCAGGACACACAGGCTTAGAGTGATGAGCAGTGTGCACGCGCGTGTCGAGGTGTGGCTATAGAAAGCGGAAGGGGGGAGAATGGTTGTTTTGGGAGAGGCCGTGGTATGTTGGAGGATCCATCCTGGTCAGATGACCAAACCAATTCATCCGACTCCTCTTGATGTTGAAGAGATTCCCCAGATGATGAAGCTCCTTGCCTTATTTCTATAATAAGGCTGAGCTTGGCCACTCCACAGAGGATACTCATTTCATGATCCAAACTTATTGAATGTAGGTGAGGGTCAGATTATAGCCGGACCACTAATTAAAGAGCATTGGCTCAGCTCTCTCTTCAACATGACTGATTAAAGCCATGCCCTCATTACTGCAGATGCCTCGACCCTCTGTCCCACCATGTGAACAAAACACCAAGAAACTTCTACTCCTCCAGTTCAGGTAAAGACTGAACCCAAACGCAAAGGGAGCCGTTTTCTGGGTTCAGTAACTTTTATCTTTGCATTGATGTTTTCATTATTTTACTAAAGTAAACTGTGTTTAGATTTTATTAGATAAAAACAGAAAAAGTTCATGTAAGCAATTTATTTTTATCTTTCTCTTCTGTAACTTTCCATCGTCTTGAGTTTATTCCATTACAGCTGCATGACAAGTTTACATACGACTTGGAGTCTGAGGAGGGAATGGAAATGAGGAGGCAGTTTGCATCAGCTGGAAGAAAAAAAGCTCAAGAGGGTACAACATTACTTAACATGCTGCGTGGCAAGGCTCAGGCAAATGGTGTTGTAACCTAATGCCAACCAACGCACAATCAGCCGGCTAAACCACACCCAAAAACCTGACTTTATGTAGAGGCAGGATGCTCACGCAACCCTGGAGAGAGCAGCCAGAACACAGAGATAAATATATATATAGTCCGGATTTACTCTCATATTGAAGAAAGCTGTGCTAAATTTCTCAGAACAAAGCAGAAAAATTGTCATTTAAAAAGAAAAAAATTATAATTTAAATGATTTATTGACATTTGTTTTCACAAGTCAGAATTAGTTGATTTTGTGGTTGTCACCTAGTTTGAGCTATCTAGATTTTTTGTTCTATTTGAACAGCAGAGATCTGACTTGCCTCCTCGTTGGGTGCCATGCCTTTGCTCCCACGAGGCTCCGCCGTGTCGTCACCCAGGGTTTTGTAGTAGTCCCCAGTGCTGGGCTGTTTGTTGAAACTTCTTGACTTCCTGTTTGAGTCCACACGCCGCAATTTTTCGTGGCCTTCCCCAGGAGTCAGCTTCTTCAAAAGATTTTTAAAAAGCATAAATTAATTAATTAGAATTTTCTTTATTCTAATTATGACAGTCTTCCATGTGCATTTTGTAAAATGTGGTTTTGAGCATAATAAGCTAAATGCAACAAGTACTCAGTGCAGAAGACAGGAACTGGTTAAACAGCAGCACACTGTCCAGCATATTTCCTCTTATTGTTGGATTAGCTTTCTCGTGTGACCAAAGAGGCTTTATTTGAATAACAGAACAAGGCCTGAACTTATTGAATAGCAAACCTGGACCTTTTTCACGTTAGCATTTTCACTTTGCATTCTGAAATTAATTGAACATCTCCATGACCCATGATGACTCTGTTGGATATACGTGGGTTAGATTTTACATATTTCAGAGCAACTAGAACTCTGTGATGAAGATGTTTGCTTTTTCCGTGCCAGTATGAAATGCAAGCCATTTCCTGTTAGTATGAACACATTTTCCTGATGCAAAAAGCTTCAATTTGCATTCAGTACTTGACTTAAAAAAAATAAATAAACAAACGCTTCCGGATTCCCACATTTTCAAACACTACAAAACTGAGCTGATATGTATAAAATAAAAAAGTTTTTACTTTTTTTTTTTTTTTTTTTTTA
>SSNR01000557.1:23701-53219 GCA_006937965.1 Callopanchax toddi
TTTTCAGAACAATGGTCACTCCTAAATTTATATGCACCTAATTATGACGACAAGTTGTTCATGCAAGATGTATTTTTAAAGGTTGCTGGGGTACAACAAAACATACTTGTTGGAGGTGATTTTAACTTCTGTTTAGATCCCACCCGGGATAAATCAACTAGGACAATTCCTAAGACAAAAGCAGCTAAGGCTACCGAGAGATGTATGAAGGATCTAAATCTAACAGACATCTGGAGGCAGGTGCAGCCTCAGACTCAGGATTATCCCTTTTATTCACATCCTCATAAATCTCACACTAGAATTGACTCTTTCTTATTGTCTACTCAACTATTTCATAGAGCATTAGAAGTTGACTATTTATCTAGAATTGTATCTGATCATTCACCTTTGATTTTGTCAGTTTTATTCCCAGATAAACCCAAAACAGCCTACAGGTGGCGCCTTAATCCCACTCTTCTTCTGTCACGGTTCCTCTCCTCCGGAGCGCTCCTCCCTCTAAGACTCCATTTCCCATCATCCCTCTGGCTCCACTTCCGCTATAAAATGACCTTTGACCCAGGAAGTGGGGCTCAGACATCGATCCAGCTACCCTATCCAGCTCGCTATGGTTTGTTGCAGCTCAGCGATCCAGTTCACTCCGCTACCTCTACCTGAACTGTCCAGTCAGCCATTACCGTGCCGGATCTTTGTTCCAGTTCATTCCATTTCAGTCAGCGTTCCATTCATCCAACCAGTCATCCAGTCAGCGGTCCATTCATTCAACGCCGTAGCCGCTGTTTAACGGTTCAGGCCTCTCTACCGAGAATTGGTACAGAATCGATTCAGATGTGAAAGGTACCCATCCCTAATTAATGGTGTTATGAGGTTTATTAATTTAGGATGGACTGAGTAGAAAATCACTGAAGGCCCAGAGGTCAAAGCCATGGCTCGTCACTGAATTATAATAAAGATTTTTTTTATTTAATATCAGGTGGAGAAGTATAGCACAAGCTGTTATGGTAAATCTGAAAGACTTGTTTTTGGCATTCAGAAATAAATTCTTATTGCTTTAATTACAGACAGGACATGAGGCAAAAAATTGCAATGGAGGAGTGTCACCAGTTCTCTATAGAGATTAGAGAGAGGAGGAAAGGAAAAAAGAGGAGGGATGAAGGAATATAAGTCAGTAGTACTATAGACACTCTGATAATGGAGACTCAGGGAGGTGTTGAACTTTGTTTTCCTCATCTCCTCAACAGCTCCTGCAAGAAGCCGATATTTCTGTGGTCTGAAGCTGCTATCCTGAACATCACACTATTCATCTCTATGATAACTGTTTCTCTCAACCTGCTAATCATCATCTCAATCTCCCACTTCAGGTAAAATGATGTTTAGAGATGTAGAAAACAAACACTTTAAATGAAAATTGAAAACATTTTTTTTTCTGTCTTCCTGCAGGCAGCTCCACACACCCACTAACATCCTCCTCCTCTCGCTGGCTGTCTCTGACTTTCTGGTTGGTCTCCTGCTGATGCCTTTGGAGACTCTTAAAAAGTCAGCCTGCTGGTTATTTGGAGACTTCATCTGTGTTTTATACAATTATCTGGTTTCTAACATTGTCTGTGCTTCAATTGGAAACATTGTTCTCATATCAGTTGACCGCTATGTGGCTATTTGTGACCCTCTGCATTATCCTATCAGAGTTTCTAGAGCAAAGGTTTCCCTCTGTGTTTGTTTCTGTTGGCTGTGGTATGCTTTCTACAGCATTTTCTTTATAAAGGATGAGTTGATTGAACCAGGCAGGAGTAATTCCTGCATTGGTGAATGTATAATTTCCATAAGCTACATTGTAGTAACTGTTAATCTGATTTTGAACTTCATATTTCCAGTTACAGTCATTGTAGTTTTGTATTTGAGAGTTTTTGTAGTGGCTGTGTCTCAGGCTCGTTTAATGCGCTCTAACATTACAGCTGCAACTTTTCAGTTTCCAGTGAAAAAAAAAGAACAAAGGACAAAGAAATCTGAGTTGAAAGCAGCCAGGACTCTAGGTATTCTAATCCTAACATATCTAATGTGTTTTTGTCCATATGCTTTTTATTCTATTTTTGAGAGTAATTTGAATACTGACTCATCTGGACCAATGTTTTTCTTTGTTTTTCTCTTTTATTTTAACTCCTGTCTAAACCCTCTGATCTATGCTCTGTTTTATCCCTGGTTCAGAAAAGCGATTAAACTCATTGTGACTCTGCAGATCCTGCAGCCTGGATCCTGTGAAGCCAACATTCTGTAGAGAAGCTGTTTAATGGCTGAAAAAAACACTGAGCTAAGCACGATGCAGAGTACTAAACCAATATGATCTGAGCACTTTTCTTTTTACAGTGTGATTATTGAGGGAAAATATTAAAGTCACTTAAATTATTGCAAGATCAGTGTTCTTTCAGTTATTGCAGAGAAGCTTTCTTGTGTGACTCTTTTACTTACTACAGTGGGTATAGAAAAAAGAATCACCTAAGTAATAAATGGTAAGTATTTAATGGAACAATAGTGGCAGAACAAAGGTACAAGAAATATAAAAAACAACTCTAATGAGGGTACGTAGGAAGGAGTACTACACAGAGGTATTAAATGTAAAAAGTAATTGTAAAGATATACGGAAATGATTGAATGGCATTATTAGGAATAATAAGGCAAACCAAAATTATCTTGAATTCTCTATTGATGGAAAAAGAACTATAAATATCATGAGTCAGGTGGTAGAGGGGTTCAATGAGTTGATTGTGTAATCCCTCCGGTAATATTGGCGAAATGATCGGTCCAAGTAGGAAGAAAATGTGTTATTAAGTTTGAATACTTTTATAATCTCATGTGCTAATAATCATAAGTATTTAATCTTGTGTGGTGTGTTACTTATATAAGTTTGAATCATTTAATCTTTTATATATTAAACTACCTCATTCATTTAATTTTATATATTCAACTACCTCATATTCATTACCTCATGATCACATGAGTGTATGTTGAAAGTTCATTTTAGTATTGCCTTATAATCACATGTTTTAGGATTACCATATTTGGAGGATGTCATATGTGTGTATGTTAATCTTTAAGGAGCTTAAATGTTTCTGCTTATCTGAAAACAATCTGCTGAAGTGAGATCATGTTGTTCATTTATGGCCTTCTTCCTGTACTCACGTAGAAGCTGGGGTGCAGAATAGGAAGTAGAAAGGTTGTTGAGTGGAGCTGTTGTTGAGGGTTTTGGTGATCAGCCAGGCAGAACTTGCGATCCGTTAAAGGAGGCAATTTTTTATTCTCATGGACTTTGTGGAGTTTTACCTTTGTCTTTCATTTATTTGATTTGATTTGTAATTGATTTTATTGAGTTGATTTAATAAAAGCCCGCCAAGGGGGTTTTTAAAACTTTTACTCCGTGTGTGGGTAACTTCTTGTCAGAGGTGTGGACTCGAGTCACATGACTTGGACTCGAGTCAGACTCGAATCATTTTGATGACTTCTGACTCGACTTGGTAAAATCTAGAAAGACTCCCGACTTGACTCGGACTTGAACGTCAATGACTTGCGACTTGACTCGACTTGCGTGTGTTGACTTGATGATGACTTGAAGATATTTGATATTTTAGCACTGAAAACGGCTCTAGATCAGACCTATTTGACACAAATGCGGCCTCGTCCCTCACTGGCGCTGCTAAAAATCTCCCTCGCACCGCAGCGATCAGCTGATCGGCGGGAAAACTCTCCGACGCTGAACGTGTCTCTGAAGTTCAGCAGCAGACACACATTAAACCAGGAGAACACAAATTCAGATCCCAAAGGATCCCTTCTATTAAGAAGTCCGCGACCCGGAGGAGTCTGTAACCTCTCTGCTTCATGAGAGCCAGCAGAGTGACCTGCTGCTAAAGTGAAACTAAACAGCAGCTGATCGCCGTGCTGCTGCAGGGGCGGGTCTAGAACTTTTCTCTGGGCAGGCAGGGGCAAAGATTATAGAAGGGTGGCCCACTAAAAAGTCAATTGTATTTAAATGTTCTGCAGTCTTAAACAGCAGACCAACATTTTGATTATTTTAATTCATTTATTTACTGAAGTAAAACACATGGATCAGTTTACCATGCAAGAACTATGCAGCAGATTCATGGAGAACACAATCAGTAGAACACAAATGAACATTTTAGTACATCAATACATCGTCTGCCTATGAATGAGCTTTCAAACATCAAACTAATAATAATGTAGAATTACAGCAGATTATTAACAACACATCAGAGATTAGGACAGCTCATGTGTCTGTTTTTGTGGATTTTGGCAAAACATTCCACAAAACTATTCAATATAATGTGCAAAAACTGACTGACAGCTCTGCTGGGGGTGATCAGGCAGGGTGGCCAATCAGATCTCAAGGGTGGTCAGCACCACCCCTGTGGCCCCGCCCCTGCCTGCGTGGACCCAGCGTCGACTCACAATGACGACGTGGATTTAATGAAAGAACCAGAGCTCTGGAGACACTCTGTGACTCATTGGTCAGAAACTAGCGGTTCGCGGACCGGATCCGGTCCTCCCTCTGATTGGCTGTAGTCCAGATATTCCTTGTGTGCTGCAGTCAGAGAGGTGAGTATGCTAGGCTAGTCAGATGAACAGAGTGGATTTAGTGGATCAAGAGAGAAAACTCAAATAATTATTAACAACTTTTCATCAAGTTAAGATCTGAGCTTCTGAAAATCATGACCAATGATCTTATAAGGTTAGGTCAGACCTGGTCCAGGTTAGGTCAGACCCTGGTCCAGCTCACTGGGTCCTTTGTCCTGCTAAAGACCCCCCAAATAGACAAAAGCTCTAAATGTCTAAACAACATGATCGATGCTCTGACCAGGTGTCTCCTCTACCTGCTGCCTCTCAGCGTCAGTCAGCAGCAAACTGATCATCAGATCAGCTTTAACATTAAGTAATAATTATTATTTTATTTAATAAAACTGAAAAAAGACTTCAGTTCTTTTAAAATTATAACTACTTTAAAAAACAATTGGTCAGGTATTTTATTAGCTTTGTACATTGTTTGTAATATTTTCTTACAATATTGAACATCTGCCGAGGCCAAAGATCTAGAGACCAAAGGAGGTTTCCATCTGAGTGACAGGTGTCCTTCTGAGAGACAGGTGTCCACGATGGAGGATCGTCCATCTGACATTTAGACATGAAATGTTCAGGTTGAGACATTCATGAGAAACATGAAGTTAAAACATTTGAACTGATCTTAAAATGTTTCATGTTTCAGTTCATGAGAGAGATTTATCTAGAAATCATTTATTAGAACAGTCTTTAAATTATAATTGGTCAGATGACTCGATTATGACTTGAAAATTCAAAGTTAAGGACTTGGACTTGACTTGGACTTGCACGTCGATGACTTTGGACTCGACTTGGACTTGGTTGTCTTTGACTCGGACTTGACTGGAAAGACTTGTGACTTACTTGTGACTTGCAAAGCAGTGACTTGGTCACACCTCTGCTTCTTGTTACTTAGGGGTTTTTCCTTTATAGATCACAGAAAGGAGCATAGGATAAGCTNGGACAAGAAGAGCAGGCACTTGTTACCATCATGGCAAGATCTTGATGTGATGGAGTCCATGAAGAAGGCCCTGGGTCCACTCAGGCATTTTACTGATGCCCTTTCAGGTGAGGACTACGTCAGCGTGTCATATGTAAAGCCAGTGCTGCACCTGCTCAAAGCCAGCCTCCTCAACCCAAATGACGAAGACAGCGAACTCACGAAGTCTATGAAGACAACCATCCTCAGCTACCTCACTGATAAATACCAAAATCCCATCACTGATTCTCTGCTGGACATGGCTTCCCTCGTTGATCCAAGGTTCAAGTCACAGTACATTGACCCTGACAAGAAGGAGAGCATACGAGCTGTGTCTGAGCTGGAGACCATGCTGACAGCACAAGAGCAAGAGCACCCATCTGCATCTCCCAGTCCCTCCACATCACAGAGCTCTGGAGCAGAGGCACCAACAAGAAAAACTCTTGCCAGCTATTTTAAAACAGCTGGTGCTTTACCTGCTGCTACATCTACTCTCCCTTCTCTACAAGAGGCTATTGGTGGTGAGCTAAATTCCTTCCTGTCTATACCAAATGCTGACAGTGACATGAATCCTCTGGCGTGGTGGAAACTCCATGAGGGCAACTTTCCCAGGGTTAGCCAGCTAGCTCGTAAGTATTTGTGCATCCCAGCAACAAGTGCTCCCTCAGAGCGAGTTTTCAGCATTGGTGGTAAAATAGTTACCTGCCAAAGGGCAACTCTCAAGCCAGACAAAGTGGATAAACTGATGTTCTTGGCAAAAAAAATCTGTGAGTTGAAATAAAGAAGATGCTGCTATAGTGCTGTTATCCTATTCAAAGTGACCAAGTACTGCACCAAGTTCTGAATCCACACATTACATTTCACTTTAAATGTTCCATGCTGTCATTTAACCTTTTGTAATATGTTCATTTTTATATCTTGTGAAAGTCAAGCCAATTTTCATAAAAATTGTGCAGACGTTTAGAGTCAAGTTAAGTTTACATGCCTGAAGTGCAACATTTAACTAGAAGTGGCCTTTTGTACTTGACACAAGTGTTGTTTAAAACTGTTTTACGTGATGTTTGGTTCTATTTACGTAGATTAGATTTTAATAACGTGTGCTGCTGCTACATCATAAAGCAAACTGAAGTCTCTAGACTGATATGCTGCCTTGTAAAGCCAGTGTGTGCACCTTACTTTAATATTGTTGAGTTGGTTGTTGAACAACCATTGTTCCTCATTTTGAATCAAGCCAAAGAAAAAGACTAAAATAACTTGAAGTGTTGCTTGTCAATTTTTTAGTTTGATCATTATTTTAATAGAACAAATTTACCATATTTCTTACCTAAATAAAACAAGTGTTCAAACAGTACCCTGTCTGAAATGATCTTTTATCCTATTATATTTTTATTTTCTGTGAAGGGGTATGCTTTTAAATTGATGTATTTTATTGGTAAATAACTTCTAAAACATCTGAATTGTTGAAATGGAAAAAATCGTGATAAAATCGTGATTGTAATTTTGAGAAAAAAAATCGTGATATGATTTTTTTCCCATATCGCCCAGCCTAACCAGACCCTCCTCTCCAGGACCCTGGAGTAGGCCTTTCCAGGGAGGCTGAGGAGTGTGATCCCCCTATAGTTGGAACACACCCTCTGGCCCCCCTTCTTAAAAATGGGAACCACCACCCCGGTTTGCCACTCAACAGGAACTGCCCCCGATGACCACGCAATGTTGCAGAGACGTGTCAGCCACGACAGTCCTACAACATCCATAGCTTTCAGATACCCAGGTCGGATCTCATCCACCCCTGGGGCTCCGCCACTGCGTAGTTTTTTGACTACCTCAGCGACTTCTGCCCCAGAGATTGGACAGTCCGTCCCCAGGTCTCCCAGCTCTGGTTCCTCATATGAATGCGTGTCTGTGGGATTGAGGAGTTCCTCAAAGTATTCCTTCCACCGCCCGACTATAGCCCCAGTTGACATCAACAGCTCATCGTCCCCACTGTAAGCAGTGTGAGCGAGTTGCCCCCTTCCTCCCCTGAGACGCCGGATGGTTCCTCCTTAGTTCTGANTGCTTCAATTGGAAACATTGTTCTCATATCAGTTGACCGCTATGTGGCTATTTGTGACCCTCTGCATTATCCTATCAGAGTTTCTAGAGCAAAGGTTTCCCTCTGTGTTTGTTTCTGTTGGCTGTGGTATGCTTTCTACAGCATTTTCTTTATAAAGGATGAGTTGATTGAACCAGGCAGGAGTAATTCCTGCATTGGTGAATGTATAATTTCCATAAGCTACATTGTAGTAACTGTTAATCTGATTTTGAACTTCATATTTCCAGTTACAGTCATTGTAGTTTTGTATTTGAGAGTTTTTGTAGTGGCTGTGTCTCAGGCTCGTTTAATGCGCTCTAACATTACAGCTGCAACTTTTCAGTTTCCAGTGAAAAAAAAAGAACAAAGGACAAAGAAATCTGAGTTGAAAGCAGCCAGGACTCTAGGTATTCTAATCCTAACATATCTAATGTGTTTTTGTCCATATGCTTTTTATTCTATTTTTGAGAGTAATTTGAATACTGACTCATCTGGACCAATGTTTTTCTTTGTTTTTCTCTTTTATTTTAACTCCTGTCTAAACCCTCTGATCTATGCTCTGTTTTATCCCTGGTTCAGAAAAGCGATTAAACTCATTGTGACTCTGCAGATCCTGCAGCCTGGATCCTGTGAAGCCAACATTCTGTAGAGAAGCTGTTTAATGGCTGAAAAAAACACTGAGCTAAGCACGATGCAGAGTATTTCACAAAAATGGTCTGAGCAGTTTTCTTTTTACAGTGTGATTATTGAGGGAAAATATTAAAGTCACTTAAATTATTGCAAGATCAGTGTTCTTTCAGTTATTGCAGAGATGCTTTCTTGTGTGACTCTTTTACTTACTACAATGGGTATAGAAAAAAGAATCACCTAAGTAATAAATGGTAAGTATTAAATGGAACAATAGTGGCAGAACAAAGGTACAAGAAATATAAAAAACAACTATAATGAGGGTACGTAGGAAGGAGTACTACACAGAGGTATTAAATGTAAAAAGTAATTGTTAAGATATACGGAAATGATTGAATGGCATTATTAGGAATAATAAGGCAAACCAAAATTATCTTGAATTCTCTATTGATGGAAAAAGAACTATAAATATCATGAGTCAGGTGGTAGAGGGGTTCAATGAGTTGATTGTGTAATCCCTCCGGTAATATTGGCGAAATGATCGGTCCAAGTAGGAAGAAAATGTGTTATTAAGTTTGAATACTTTTATAATCTCATGTGCTAATAATCATAAGTATTTAATCTTGTGTGGTGTGTTACTTATATAAGTTTGAATCATTTAATCTTTTATATATTAAACTACCTCATTCATTTAATTTTATATATTCAACTACCTCATATTCATTACCTCATGATCACATGAGTGTATGTTGAAAGTTCATTTTAGTATTGCCTTATAATCACATGTTTTAGGATTACCATATTTGGAGGATGTCATATGTGTGTATGTTAATCTTTAAGGAGCTTAAATGTTTCTGCTTATCTGAAAACAATCTGCTGAAGTGAGATCATGTTGTTCATTTATGGCCTTCTTCCTGTACTCACGTAGAAGCTGGGGTGCAGAATAGGAAGTAGAAAGGTTGTTGAGTGGAGCTGTTGTTGAGGGTTTTGGTGATCAGCCAGGCAGAACTTGCGATCCGTTAAAGGAGGCAATTTTTTATTCTCATGGACTTTGTGGAGTTTTACCTTTGTCTTTCATTTATTTGTAATTGATTTTATTGAGTTGATTTAATAAAAGCCCGCCAAGGGGGGTGTCAAAACTTTTACTCCATGTGTGGGTAACTTCTTGTCAGAGGTGTGGACTCGAGTCACATGACTTGGACTCGAGTCAGACTCGAGTCATTTTGATGACTTCTGACTCGACTTGAACGTCAATGACTTGCGACTTGACTCGACTTGCGTGTGTTGACTTGATGATGACTTGAAGATATTTGATATTTTAGCACTGAGAACGGCTCTAGATCAGACCTATTTGGCTCAAATACGACCTCATCCCTCACTGGCGCTGCTAAAAATCTCCCTCGCACCGCAGCGATCAGCTGATCCGGGGAAAAACTCTCCGACGCTGAACGTGTCTCTGAAGTTCAGCAGCAGACACACATTAAACCAGGAGAACTCAGGTCCTAAAGGAGCCCTTCTATTAAGAAGTCCGCGACCTGGAGGAGTCTGTAACCTCTCTGCTTCCTGAGAGCCAGCAGAGTGACCTGCTGCTGCTGCTAAAGAGAAACTAAACAGCAGCTGATCGCCGTGCTGCTGCAGGGGCGGGTCTAGAACTTTTCTCTGGGCAGGCAGGGGCAAAGATTATAGAAGGGTGGCCCACTAAAAAGTCAATTGTATTTAAATGTTCTGCAGTCTTAAACAGCAGACCAACATTTAGATTATTTTAATTCATTTATTTACTGAAGTAAAACACATGGATCTGTTTACCATGCAAAATCAGAACAGAATCAGTAGAACACAAATGAACATTTTAGTACATCAATACATCGTCTGCCTATGAATGAGCTTTCAAACATCAAAATAATGATAATGTAGAATTACTTCAGTTTATGCATATTATTAACAACACATCAGAGATTAGGACAGCTCATGAATGTTTTTGTGGATTTTGGCAAAACATTCCACAAAACTATTCAATATAATGTGCAAAAACTGATTGACAGCTCTGCTGGGGGTGATCAGGCAGGGTGGCCAATCAGATCTCAAGGGTGGTCAGCACCACCCCTGTGGCCCCGCCCCTGCCTGCATGGACCCAGCGTCGACTCACAATGACGACGTGGATTTAATGAAAGAACCAGAGCTCTGGAGACTCTGTGACTCATGGGTCAGAAACCAGCGGTTCGCGGACCGGATCCGGTCCTCCCTCTGATTGGCTGTAGTCCAGATATTCCTTGTGTGCTGCAGTCAGAGAGGTGAGTATGCTAGGCTAGTCAGATGAACAGAGTGGATTTAGTGGATCAAGAGAGAAAACTCAAATAATTATTAACAACTTTTCATCAAGTTAAGATCTGAGCTTCTGAAAATCATGACCAATGATCTTATAAGGTTAGGTCAGACCCTGGTCCAGGTTAGGTCAGACCCTGGCCAGGTTAGGTCAGACCCTGGTCCAGGTTAGGTCAGACCTGGTCCAGGTTAGGTCAGACCTGGTCCAGGTTAGGTCAGACCCTGGTCCAGGTTAGGTCAGACCCTGGTCCAGCTCACTGGGTCCTTTGTCCTGCTAAAGACCCCTTAAATGGACAAAAGCTCTAAATCTATAAACAACATGATCAATGCTCTGACCAGGTGTCTCCTCTACCTGCTGCCTCTCAGCGTCAGTCAGCAGCAAGCTGACCATCAGATCAGCTTTAACATTAAGTAATAATTATTATTTTATTTAATAAAACTGAAAAAAGACTTCAGTTCTTTTAAAATTATAACTACTTTAAAAAACAATTGGTCAGGTATTTTATTAGCTTTGTACATTGTTTGTAATATTTTCTTACAATATTGAACATCTAGCCGAGGCCAAAGATCTAGAGACCAAAGAAGGTTTCCATCTGAGTGACAGGTGTCCTTCTGAGAGACAGGTGTCCACGATGGAGGATCGTCCATCTGACATTTAGACATGAAATGTTCAGGTTGAGACGTTCATGAGAAACATGAAGTTAAAACATTTGAACTGATCTTAAAATGTTTCATGTTTCAGTTTCAGTTAATGAGAGAGATTTATCTAGAAATCATTTATTAGAACAGTCATTATATTATAATTGGTCAGATGACTCGATTATGACTTGAAAATTCAAAGTTAAGGACTTGGACTTGACTTGGACTTGCACGTCGATGACTTTGGACTTGACTTGGTTGTGTTTGACTCGGACTTGACTCGAGACTTGACTGGAAAGACTTGTGACTTACTTGTGACTTGCAAAGCAGTGACTTGGTCACACCTCTGCTTCTTGTTACTTAGGGGTTTTTCCTTTATAGATCACAGAAAGGAGCATAGGATAAGCTCCCTCTAACTAATTTAAAATTCTCCGATTGCCAATGATAGTAAACTAGTGCTGAGTGGAAATCGTGTCTCAGGTTCAGAGGCCAGCACTGGTTAGGAGCTTTCTCCGAAAAGGTCAGCGATCAGGTAAGAGCACCTGTTTGAAAAATAACCCATTTGTGAAGTGTGCTATTTGAAATGACTTTAAATTCACTGCTTGCTAAGTCTGCTGTTCCTTCAGTAAGCTAATGAGAAGTCATAGGGAATTATTAAACGGATAAAAATAATTCCACCTTAATTAAATACCTCTTTAAGGTTATTTCTCCTAATTTAGATTTATCAAGACTTAAATCTGAACAGAAGTGTGGACCCTTCTGGCCTTTGGTCCAGTGGCTTGAGAGGCCTCAAAAAAACCTTAGAATAAAGGGATTTAAATTAATTTTGGCTTCCGTTACAGGTCGATGATTGACTTTATAGTTGTATCATCTGACCTGAGACCATATGTTTTGGACACTCGAGTGAAGAGAGGAGCAGAGCTGTCAACTGATCACCACCTGGTGGTGAGTTGGATCAGATGGCAGGGGAAGATGCTACGCAGACCTGGTAGACCCAAATGCATAGTGAGTGTCTGCTGGGAACGCCTGGCAGAAGAGCCTGTCAAGATGGTCTTCAACTCCCACCTCCGGCAGAGCTTCGACCGCGTCCTCTGCAATTGTTGAGGCGGCTGTTGCTAGCTGTGGTCACAAGGTAGCCGGTGCCAATCGTGGAGGTAACCCCCGTACCCGCTAGTGGACACCAGAGGTTAGGGGAGCTGTCAGGCTGAAGAAGGAGGCCTACAAGGCGTGGCTGGTCTGTGGGTCTCCAGAGGCAGTTGATAGGTATCGGAGGGCCAAGCAGAGTGCAGCGGTGGCAGTTTCCGAGGCAAAATCTTGAGCGTGGGAAGAGTTTGGTGAGACCATGGAGAAAGACTATCGGTCGGCTCCAAAAAGGTTTTGGCAAACCATCCGGCGTCTCAGGGGAGGAAGGCAGCAACTTGCTCACACTGTTGACAGTGGAGACGGGGAGCTGCTAGCGTCAACTGGGGCTATAGTCGGGCGGTGGAAGGAATACTTTGAGGAGCTCCTCAATCCCACCGACACGCATTCTTATGAGGAACCAGAGCTGAGAGACCTGGAGATGGGCTGTCCAATCTCTGGGGCAGAAGTCTCTGAGGTAGTCAAAAAACTACGCAGCGGCGGAGCCCCGGGGGTGGATGAGATCCGACCTGGGTATCTCAAGGCGATGGATGTTGAAGGTCTGTCATGGTTGACACGTCTCTGCAACATTGCGTGGTCATCGGGGGCAGTTCCTGTTGACTGGCAGACCGGGGTGGTCGTTCCCATTTTTAAGAAAGGGGACCAGAGGGTGTGTTCCAACTATAGGGGGATCACACTCCTCAGCCTCCCTGGAAAAGTCTACTCCAGGGTCCTGGAGAGGAGGGTCCGGTCGATAGTTGAACCTCAGATAGAAGAGGAGCAATGTGGTTTTCGTCCTGGTCGTGGAACTGTGGACCAGCTCTTTACCCTCGCTAGGGTGGTGGAGGGGTCATGGGAGTTTACCCAACCAATCCACATGTGTTTAGTGGATTTGGAGAAGGCTTATGACCGTGTCCCCAGGGGCACCCTATGGGGGGCACTCCAGGAGTACGGGGAGGATGGTCTTTTGTTAAGGGCCATTCAGTCCCTGTACCAGAGGAGTGTGAGTTTGGTCCGTATAGCCGGCAGTAAGTCGGACCTGTTCCCAGTGAGGGTTGGACTCCTCCAGGGCTGCCCTTTGTCACCGGTCCTGTTCATAACCTTTATGGACAGGATTTCTAGGAGCAGCTGTGGTGTGGAGGGGGTGGAGTTTGGTGGCAGGAGTATCTCGTCTCTGCTTTTTGTGGATGATGTGGTCCTCCTAGCTTCATCAGGCTCTGACCTACAGCTATTACTGGGGAGGTTCAAAGCTGGGTGTGAAGGGGCTGGGATGAGGATCAGCACCTCCAAGTCTGAGGCCATGGTTCTCGGTCGGAAAAGGGTGGCTTGCCAACTCCAGGTCGGGAGAGAGGTCCTGCCTCAAGTGGAGGAGTTAAAGTATCTCTGGGTCTTGTTCACAAGTGAGGTAAGGAGGGAGCGGGAGATCGACAGGCAGATTGGGGCAGCGTCTGCAGTGATGCGGACGCTGAACCAATCGGTTGTGGTGAAGAAGGAGCTGAGCCGGAAAGCAAGGCTATCGATTTGCCGGTCGATCTACCTCCCAATCTTCACCTGGTCATGAGCTTTGGGTAATGACCGAAAGAACGAGATTGCAGATACAAGCGGCCAAAATGAATTTTCTCCGCAGGGTGGCCGGGCTCAGCCTTAGGGATAGGGTGAGGAGCTCGGACATTCGGGAGAGACTCTGTGTAGAACCGCTGCTCCTCCATATCGAAAGGAGCCAGTTGAGGTGGTTCGGGCAACTTGTTAGGATGCCCCCTGGACGCCTCCCCAGGGAGGTGTTTCAGGCATGTCTTGCTGGCAGGAGGCCCCCGGGTCGACCCAGGACTTGTTGGAGAAAATATATCTCTGGTTTGGCCCTGGAGCGCCTTGGGATCCTGCTGGAGGAGCTGGTAGAAGTGGCTGGGGAGAAGACTGTCTGGAACTCCCTAATTGAGACTCTCTCAGGTCCACAGACCAGAATCTCCTAACAGTTCCAACCCGAGTCCTCAGGTCCACAGACCAGAATCTCCTAACAGTTCCAACCCGAGTCCTCAGGTCCACAGACCAGAATCTCCTAACAGTTCCAAGGACCAGATTTAAAAGTCCAGGTGATCTCTCCTTCCAGTCTGTTGCACCGCGACTTTGGAATGACCTTCCTTTAGTTTGACGCTGTATAGACAGTCTGGACTCCTTTAAAAAGCAGTTGAAGACCCAATTATTCAAAACTGCTTTTAAATAACTCTTTTGTGTTCTCTTGCTGTTGTTTAATGATTTTGATTTGTAATGATATTTTGTTTGTTTTATTGATTTTATTTGTTTTATCATGTTTGATTCTGTTTTCTGTGAAGCACTTTGTGATTTTTTCTGTGAAAGGTGCTATATAAATAAACTTTACTTATGTAGCGTGATCAATATACACTCTGACCTCTGATCTCTGACCTACGTGATCATCTAAAATATTAATCCATCTTCTTCCCAATAACTCGGATTATAATGACTCTTTTATTATGTTTTAACCTGAATCAACATTCCTCCAAGGTCACGGTCGTATCGGAAGAATTCACCGGACTTTAATAATAATAATAATAAAGACTTTAGGTGTCTCCTCCTAAAAATGACACTTTAATCTGTTACAGAAATGTCTTAAATGATTAATGCACTTTCTCTTACAGCATTGTGAATGTTTGATCCAGCTTCAGTATTATTGATACTTTGCTAAAAGGTTAAATCAGTATTATTACTTATTTCTACTTTGCTAAAGATAAATAAGTAAACTTTCCACCTCACACAGGAGGTGACGTCTGCTTTAGAGCCTGAGTCACGTGTCTTGTTAGAGTCCCCTGATTGGCCCACGTACACTGACAGCTCTCAGCTGTCTGCCTCACACAGAAGAACTCAGTTCTTCTCTAGCCTGAGAGAAGACGACACGGCCCACCGTCAACTCGCTACACGGTGGGTTATAGATGCCGACTGCAAGCGGTAACGGGTCCAGCCCCGTCGCAGTCGAAGAAGCTGCTTACCCCTGAGAGCAGGAACCATCCGCCTGCCTCTCTAATCCAACCAGAATGGGTAAGACAGCCAGCAACCAGCTCACGAGCCATGGGTTCCACTGACGTTGTATCCACGGACGTCTCCGCTTGGCCAGCGGGTTCAACACACCTGTCAGGCCCCAGGTCGACCGAGGGGGATCTCCGCTTCCTCGTCGAACTCCCATCAGCCGGATGCGATCCAGGAACAAGGTCCAGTAATTATCCATGAACTGGTAAAGCAGGCTACTTTGGTAATGCTAACCCTATAACACTAGGTCGCTCATCAAAGTAACCTCTCCACCTTATCCCTGATAACTAAACCCTTAAGCTAACTCCTTAGTCTTAATATCACACGAGACTCAAGTTCTAAACTCAGAAGATCAATTTAATAACATCTACCATTTAGTGAATGCTATCAACTTGCTACCTCAAATGCTAATCTGTTTACAAATGTTCGTCAGCTTTTATAATAAATATTGAATATATTTATTCCTGACTCAGCTTCCATTCGTCAAATAACAGGTACATAATTACTCACTGCGATTAATAGAACCTAGAATTTCCTGCTTTTATCACAAACAGTTGTTTAAACCCAGGTATCCGGAGCAAACAGGCTCTCGGTCTNACTCTGGTCGGTGTGTCTTTACGGGGTTTTCCTGTTCAAGAATTGAAGCACTCATAATTCTGTTTATGATTTCATCACAATTTGTGTCCATTTTCACATTTTTAAAGCATGAAAATGATGCATGGAGTCATGTGGTTGAATCGGGGATACGATTTAAACAGGATCTGTTTTATGGCTTTGAGAAAACGGGAGAAATTTCCCCCCAAACTATGAGATTTTAGTGCAACAGGTGAGAAACACAATGACAGCTTAACCCTCGAGTCATTAGAGGACAAAAACATCCAAAGACGGCTATAAAAACATTTCAGATGAATCTATTTTTAAATCTTTTCATCGACTTCAGTCCTGATCAAAACTATCAAATATTAAATTATAATCAGAATTTTAACCTATCAATAATCATATCGACTGTAAGTGAAAATAAAAAGCAACATGAAGGAAATACAGGTACTATTTTAGACTAGGGACTACTTTATGACAACGAACAGCTGTAAGCCTCCGCTGAACGGCGCAAGGACATGATGCAGCGTCTCCAAGGAGACCTACCTCCGTAAACCTCAAAACTGCTCCAGTACATTTTCTTTTTCAAAAATCCTTCCCAATAATGTCCTGCAGACTATCAAATCTATTTCTTCTTCTACTGTTTCAGGTCCTGATGGTATCGAATCTAGGTTTATTAAATTAGCTTCTGATGTTCTGGCATATCCTCTCTCGATTCTTTTTAATCTTTCATTTGACACTTGTTCAGTCCCAAAGGAGTGGAAATGCACTAAGATTTTTCCATTATTCAAGGGTGGTGACTCGTGCGAGCCGAACAATTACAGACCAATTGCAATAATAAATGTTGTTGTAAAAATATTTGAAAAGGTAGTATTCAACCAGCTATCTAGCTATATTGATGCCAATAACCTATTATCTTCATATCAATCAGGGTTCCGAAAGCATTTCTCTACCACTACTGCTCTGGTGAAACTTACCAATGACATATATTCCGGGTTTGATAATAGCCAGGCTACAGGTGCTATTTTTTTAGATCTAACCAAGGCATTTGATTTGGTTGATCATTATTTGCTTCTTGACAAATTGTATTCTTTTGGCTTATCTAGGAACTCTTTACTCTGGTTTAATTCTTTTTTTCATCACCGTTCTCAAATTACTGTTTTTAACGAATGCCAGTCGAGACAACGGGGAGTTGTGAGAGGTGTTCCACAAGGTTCTTCCCTGGGACCTCTTTTATTTTCTATTTTTATTAATGACATGCCTCTGTGCTGTTCCTCGTGTTCAGTTCATTTATATGCTGATGACACTGTCTTATACTGCACAAAACCCAGAGTATCGGAAATTCAGGAGTGTCTTCAGGTTAATTTCAATAGTGTACAACACTGGCTAGCTTCTAATAAGCTGCTATTAAATAATTCAAAGTCTTATTCAATGCTGTTTAAGAGACATACCTCTTCTGCTACTATTGGTAATTTAAATCTTCATTTTCTAGATCAGTCTCTGGTGAAAGGTTCCGATTCAATTAAATATCTTGGTGTCTGGTTAGATCCACATCTCTCATTCAAGACTCATATTCAGTCTGTTATAAATAAAATTAACTTTAGTCTGAAAACTTTGTATATGTCCATCAGGTCTTTTGATTTCACTGTGAGAAAACGTATTGTCACTCAACTTCTGTTCCCACTGTTAGATTACGCTGATATATATTATCAGAACTCCACGGCTTCCTGTCTCCACTCTGTTGATATTATTTTTAATAGTTTATGTCGTTTTGTTTTACGCTGTCCATTTCGTACTCATCACTGTTATATGTATGATCGTCTGTCCTGGCTCTCGGCTGAGGCTAGGAGGAAATTTCATTGGTTTCTGTTCTTATTCAAAAGTGTTCATCTTAATTTTCCTTCTTATCTAACTACTCTGTTATTACCATTCTCGTCTCACCATGACATTCGTAGAACTCAGTACACTTCATTTATGGTTCCCCGTTGTAGAACCGAGTCAGGGAAGCTGGCCTTCTCTGTCAAAGCTCCATCTGATTGGAATAATTTACCTGTTATTTTAAGATCCATCACTTCCTTTAGGCAGTTTAAAATCCAGGTTTATGATCATTTGTTACCCATCTGTAGCTGTTTTTGATTGAATTATTGCATCATCATTTAGCCATATTATATTTAAATTCATTTTACCCCAAATTCTTCTGTGTTGTGTATTAGTTGTCGTACTACCATTTAGCTGCGCCATTTGCTATTGTATTCTTATGTGAATGTATGTTTGTATGTTCACATAATTCATTCTATTTGATTAGCCTTTTTNTGCCTGCCAGGGTATGTAATGGGCCCTATTTCCTTTGATTAAAATAGGATAATTGCCACCAGCCTGATACCGGTCTGGTTTCTTCAACTCCTCCTCGGACCTAAGGTCACGTGCACTGCTCCTAGATACTCTGTCTTGATTTTCGTTATTATTCTGCTGCTGACTGCTGCTCTGCTGTTCTTCAGACTCCTTTGCATATGCATTTGGTTTATATTTAAGATTAAATTCCCTATATGCCTGTATATCACCACCAGTCTCTTTCACGCCATTGTCCCGTGACCCACATGCTCCCTGCAGTGTTTTTTCATGCTCTTTATCAATGTCAAGTTCCATTTCAGCAATATTGGCATGTCTGATCTCAGTCTCTAAATCCACACCATGTTTGTGAAAGTCTAACCAGTAGGAATCTCCACCTGATTTCCTTCCCTGCAGCCCCTTACGTCCTGCATAGCAATCAATCACCTCTGTTCCCTCTGTCTTGCCAGTCTTTATTCCTGTGCTACAGTATTTTGGTGGGTTACTTCCTACTGGGGTTCCTGGGAGGTAACTGGGAGGAAGGTCCATCATTTCCCCCTGAGTTGTTTTTGGTGGGGTTCTTAGGATGTCACCTGTTCTTGTTGGGGTCTTTTGGGTTTCTGTTTCTTTTGTTTTAGTCATGTGATGGCTTCCATGTGCTCCAGACTGGAACACGTCGTCTCCGTTAAGGAAGTCATCCTCTGCTTCATGAAAACTACCAGCCAGGCCCAATTTTTTAAGATCTTTCGGGTCTGGATATTTCTCATGGAGATCAAAATCACCTTTTATATTAACAGTACCAATCAGCGGGTAAATACCCACATCCTTATACATCTCAATCTGTTTCTGTGGTACAGCGGTTCGTTGTGTAGTGTTGTTCATTCTAATGACAGCATTTCTCAACTTCTCCCTGTAGGTCAGACCTTCTGACCTAAACAGATCGAGAATCTCCAACTCCTTTTTTCTTTTCTCTTGTCTCTTTTTCGAGTTCTGGCTATTTTTATAATCATTAATCCTCAACTTCAAATCATCACAAACAGACACGTCAAATGTGCCTTCAGCTGGCCATGAACCAGTTAAACCTTTGGTACGCTTGGCCCATTTTTCAGATAAGCGCTGAATATCTTTGGCTTGTTCTGGATTTTTGATTGACAGAATAGCAACAGGTGTCGCCGTCATTTTGAAACTCCTTTAAACCTGAAAAGTCTTAGAAATTCAAAAACCCAAAAGCAGTTATTTCAATTCAAATTCAAAAGTTGTTGCTTATTTAAACCTACTTAATAGCTCAAATCTTGTTGTTATTCCAATAAAAAAGAATGAGTACTTCTCCTTATGAGTGTGTGTGTGTGGGTGTGTGTGTGTGGGAGAGAGAGAGAGAGAGAGAGTGTGTGTGTGTGCGTGTGTGTGTGTATGTGTGTGTGCGTGTGTGTGTGCGCACAGATCAGAGCGGGGCTGGAGCAGCGCATTTATAGGGACATTTTATTGTAAAAGTAACGAAAAAAGTATATATTTTTTTGGTACTAAGTTTCGGTACCCAGCCCTACATACAGCACACATTTTAAGACCCAGATATCAAAATTCAAGACTTTTTCAAGTATTTTTAAGGGATTATTTCCAAATTCATAAATTCAAGGCTTTTAAGACTTGACAGGGAACCCTGTTCTATTGGCTGAAAAAGTTTGCCTAATTCATAGGGGTCTATAGGAGGAAAGAGGGTCTACAGAAGAATCACAGATGTTGTGGAACTCTACCCATATATCATAGTTTAGAAATGAATTATCGTTTGAAACATTTATAAAACTTTGATTTATGGAGAAATGCTGTACACATAGCTTAACAGGTGATGTGATGTGTACGTGTGATTCTTTATGGAATCTCGAGGTGTGGTGTTGTATTAATGGTATTATGAGGTGTATTAATTTAGGATGGACTGAGTACAAAATCACTGAAGGCCCAGAGGTCAAAGCCATGGCTCGTCACTGAATTTGAATAAGGATTTTTTTTAAATTAAATATCATGTGGAGAATTATAGCAGAAGCTGTTATGCTAAATCTGTAAGAATTGTTTTTGGTATTCAGACAAATTCTTATTGCTATAATGACAAACAGGACATGGGACAATAAATTGTAATGGAGGAGTGTCACTAGTTCTCTATAGAGATTAGAGAGAGGAGGAAAGGAAAAAAGAGGAGGGATGAAGGAATATAAGTCAGTAGTACTATAGACACTCTGATAATGGAGAGACAGGGAGGTGTTGAACTTTGTTTTCCTCATCTCCTCAACAGCTCCTGTAAGAAGCCAAGATTTCTGTGGTCTGAAGCTGCTATCCTGAACATCACACTATTCATCTCTCTGATAACTGTTTCTCTCAACCTGCTAATTATCATCTCAATCTCCCACTTCAGGTAAAATTATGTTTTTTGATTCCCTTAGAGATGTAGAAAACAAACACTTCAAATGAAAATTGAATTTTTTTTCCCCTTTTCTGTCTTCCTGCAGGCAGCTCCACACACCCACTAACATCCTCCTCCTCTCGCTGGCTGTCTCTGACTTTCTGGTTGGTCTCCTGCTGATGCCTTTGGAGACTCTTAAAAAGTCAGCCTGCTGGTTTCTTGGTGAATTCATCTGTGTTTTATACAATTATCTGGGTATTTACATTGTCTGTACTTCAAATGGAAACATTGTTCTCATATCAGTTGACCGCTATGTGGCTATTTGTGACCCTCTGCATTATCCTATCAGAGTTTCTAGAGCAAAGGTTTCCCTCTGTGTTTGTTTCTGTTGGCTGTGGAATGCTTTCTACAGCATTTTCATTTTAAAGGATGAGTTGATTGAACCAGGCAGGAGTAATTCCTGCATTGGTGAATGTGCAGTTTTCATAAGCTATGTTGCAGTAACTGTTGATCTGATTTTGAACTTCATTTTTCCAGTTACAGTTATTGTAGTTTTGTATTTGAGAGTTTTTGTAGTGGCTGTGTCTCTGGCCCGTTTGATGCGCTCTAATATTACAGCTGCAACTTGTCAGCTTTCAATACACCCTAAAAATAACAAACAAAGGACAAAGAAATCTGAGTTGAAAGCAGCCAGGACTCTAGGTATTCTTATCCTAACATATCTGTTGTGTTATTGTCCATATGTTTTTTATTCTATTTTTGAGAGTAATTTGAAAACAGACTCATCTGGACCAATGTTTTTCTTGTTCTTTCTCTTTTATTTTAACTCCTGTCTAAACCCTCTGATCTATGCTCTGTTTTATCCCTGGTTCAGAAAAGCGATTAAACTCATTGTGACTCTGCAGATCCTGCAGCCTGGATCCTGTGAAGCCAACATTCTGTAGAGAAGCTGTTTGATGGATGAAAAAAAACACTGAGCCAAGCACGATGCAGAGTACTAAACCAATATGATCTGAGCAGCTTTCTTTTTACAGTGTGATTATTGAGAATAAATATTAAAGTCAGTTAAATAATTGCAAGATCAGTGTTCTTTCAGTTATTGCAGAGATGCTTTCTTGTGTGACTCTTTTACTTACTACAGTGGGTATAGAAAAAAGAATAATCTAAGTATTAAATGGTAAGTATTAAATAGAACAATAGTGGCAGAACAAAGGTACAAGTAATATAAAAACAACTCTAATGAGGGTACGTAGGAAGGAGTACTACACAGAGGTATTAAATGTAAAAAGTAATTGTAAAGATATACGGAAATGATTGAATGGCATTATTAGGAATAATAAGGCAAACCAAAATTATCTTGAATTCTCTATTGATGGAAATAGAACTATAAATATTATTAGTCAGGTGGGAGAGGGGTTCAATGAGTTGATTGTGTAATCCCTCCGGTAATATTGGGGAAATGATCGGTCCAAGTAGGAAGAAAATGTGTTATTAATTTGAATACTTTTATAATCGTGTGTGCTAATAATCATAACATAAGTATTTAATCTTGTGTGATGTGTTACTTATATAAGTTTGAATCATTTAATCTTTTATATATTAAACTACCTGATTCATTTAATTTTATTTATTTAACTACCTAATATTCATTACCTCATGATCACATGAATGTGTGTTATAAGTCCATTTTAGTATTGCCTTATATTCACACGTTTTAGGATTACCATATTTGGAGGATGTCATATGTGTGTGTTAATCTTTAAGGAGCTTAAATGTTTCTGCTTATCTGAAAACTGTCTGCTGACTGCAGAAGTGAGATCATGTTGTTCATTTATGGCCTTCTTCCTGTACTCACGTAGAAGCTGAGGTGCAGAATAGGAAGTAGAAAGGTTGTTGAGTGGAGCTGTTGTTAAGGGTTTTGGTGATCAGCCAGGCAGAACTTGTGATCCGTTAGAGACAATTATTTTTATTCTCAGGGATTTTATAAAGTTTTACCTTTTGTCTTTCATTTATTTGATTTGATTTGTAATTGATTTTATTGACTTGATTTAATAAAAGCCCGCCAAGGGGGGTGTCAAAACTTTTACTCCATGTGTGGGTAACTTCTTGTTACTTAGGGGTTTTTCCTTTATAAAACACATAAAGGAGCATAGGATAAGCTCCCTCTAACTAATTTAAAGGCATACTCAGTAGCCAGGTAAACAATGTAGCTTTTAACATTTTTTTAAAGCCTCTTAACAACGTTCCAACATAGTATAGCCATAAATATATTGTGGCAATTAAAAAACACCCGAAAGAAATCAATAAAGTAGTTGTCCCGCAGAACGATAGGATTGGACAATCCAGCTGTCTGTCTGCCGCATTTCCTCACTGCTTGGATTGGCATTAATCAGCCCAGACACATTTTGAGGCAGAACATCCCGGAAGTGAAAGTAGAAGTCGGACAGAGAGCCGGCGGGTGGTTCCATTTTAAGATAAAAATACCGTATTTGCCCGAATATAGAACGACCCTGATTATAAGACGACCCCCATTTTTCAAGACTGATCTTCAGAAAAAAGAATAAATTCACTTTATAAACAAACTATTTTTTATTAAATTTTGAGAAAATAATTTATATGGTACCTTAATTATAGACTGCTTTAATATTTGCTTATTAATCAGACAGGAACTAAAGTTCTATGTGACAACATATTTCAGTCAATTGGGAAAAAAAGAGAAAAAAGAAGCTCTCTCTTCCTCACTCTGGCTGTGTGGGCCCTCCCTCTCTCCTTCTCTCTCTCACTGAGACTGTGTGTGTGCGCGCGCAGCTTCAGAACCGGGTCCTGTGGACGTCAGGCAGCGCTGGATTCTCAGGTGTTTTTCAGGCTTGAGGATGAATGCGTGTGTGAATTGAGTGATGCGCTCACCTGTACAGAGCTCACGCTGAAAACACTGCAGCCACAGCGGGTCCCACAGAAGGTGTCGGCTCCATACGTACTAAACAGAACCGGACCGAACCAAAAACCCAAACTAGTCTGAAAACGCCAGAAGTTGATCTGGCTGGAGCTGGACTTTGACATCAGGTGTTTTAATCCTCAGTGGACCTGTAACTTTGAGGTGGAGCGGACATCTGGGACTGCTCGCGGTCTAAGAGCTGCTTCCTGCTGGCGGCGCTTCTGCCGTTTGAACATAAAGCATGCGCCCCCTGCTGGGGCGCGATAGTAACACGACCCCCCCTTTTCAAAATTATTTTTAATGAAAAAAACCTCGTCTTATATGTGAGCAAATACGGTACCAGAGTCCCCCCCAAAAAAAAGACCTTTTCAGCTAGCAGAAAACTAAAAACGTTTGGAGGTGAAAAGAGGAAAAGCTGGGGAAACATTTCTGCGGCTGGAGTTAGACTCTACTTTGTCACCTTTGCAAACCGTGGTCCCATGTCCGCGGGATGCTGGCGTATGGATTTTACCCGACGGGAGGGGTGAGTTCACCGAGACGTGTTTCTGTAAAATAGCTAGCGAGACCTTGTTTGTTTACCTGGCTACTGAGTATGCCTTTAATATCCTCCGATTGGAAACGACAGTAGACTAGTGCTGAGTGGAAATCATGTCTCAGGTTCAGAGGCCAGCACTGGTTAGGAGCTTCTCTGAAAGGTCAGCGATCAGGTAAGAGCACCTGTTTGAAAAATAACCCATTTGTGAAGCGTGCTATTTAAAATGACTTTAAATTCACTGGTTGCTATGTCTGCTGTTCCTTCAGTAAACTAATGAGAAGTCATAGAGAATTATTAAACGGATAAAAATAATTCCGCCTTAATTAAATATCTCTTTAAGGTTATTTCTCTTAATTTAGATTTATCAAGACTTAAATCTGAACAGAAGTGTGGACCCTTCTGTCCTTATGTCCGGTGGCTTAAGAGGCCTCAAAATAACCTTAGAATAAAGAGATTTTAATTAATTTTGGCTTCTGTTCGCCACTTTAAACAGGTTAATCACAGGAGTCTGGAGGTGGTTAAAATTCTGAGTGGCCGCAGTGAGTTTTGAGCTGAACTTTAGATAATAGGAATTCACAGGAGTTTTATTCAAAATATCCTGACTTCCCCTGATCTGGAGTTTTATGGTCAAAGTCACTCTCTGAGACTCCCTTTCAGGCCGAGGAAGAGAAATTAAATTAAATAGAGTTTTGACGACACAGAGTGTGTGTGGCTTCTGCCGGTAATTCACCATCAGTTCACGATCCAGTCCTGAACCCTGGATTTAGACTGCAGTATTTAGAAAATTATACTCAGATTTTACCAGCTGATTTCACACAGCTTAAAAGCCCAAGACTTCTCCTAATTTAAAAATGGTTGGGAGAGATTCAGCCCAGATTTTAAGCCCCAAAATAGCCAGAACGGACGACAATTGTAATGTTGGATGAAGGTTGGTTAGGAAATCTGAAAATAAGAAGATCAACGACAACAGGGTTGTTGAAAAAAGGTATAAGAAACTCAAAGTCAATTTTACTTAAAGTCAATTTTTTTTAATAAAAGTACATTTAAACACAGTGTGTGAGCTGACCAAAGCACTGCACACCACAAAAAACCATACAGAAACCAAGTAAAAGGAAAATAAACACAATCAATACTAAGAAGCCTAAGAAGCCTCTGGCTAAGGACTTGCCGAAAGGTAGCGAGGAAGCCGCTGACGTGTCAATCAGCGACTTTAACATGGCGTCTCTGGACGCTATTTTAAAAAAATATTTTTCGGAAGCCGAGATGCTCTCCAAGGAACGATTTGATCGGCTGGAGTCTCAACTTGACAGCTTGTCTGCTACTCTTAGTAAGTTGGAGACAGAGCTTGAATCTCAGAAGCAGTTGACTTCCTCACTCCAGAATCGGGTCAAGCAAATTGAAGACGCTAAGGTGGACTACAAGGCGGACTTGATGAAACTCCAAAATAAGATCGTTTTTCTGGAGGATCAAAGCAGAAGAAACAATATTCGGATCTTCAATTTAAAGGATGGGATCGAGCTTAATCACGCTCCATCCTATCTGAAGGATCACCTCCCGGTGTGGTTCCCAGAGCTGGTGGCTTCTCCTCCCGACGTGGTCCGGGCTCGCCGTGTTGGTCCCGGCGGAGGCTCGGCTTCATCTCGAACCATGCTGGTCAGTTTCTTCCGAGCCGCTGACAGAGATCAGATTCTAACCCTGTCCAGGAGTTCTCAGGTGACTGTCGCTGGGAGGACCATTCGTTTTGCCGCGGATTACAGTGATGAGACGGCGCGACGGAGACGGCGATGTTTCCCGATTTTAAATCGTGCGCGTGCCCTGGGACTGAAAGTCTTCCTGCTCTACCCCGCCAACATTAAAGTGATCCATGGCTCTGAACAGCTTTTTTTCACTGACCCAGTCGAGGCAGAGAAATATCTGGACTCCCTGGACCCTGTTATCAATAAATCCGTGGATCACTAAAGACTTCTGGTTCTAAGGTTGGTCGACCGTCTCTTTCATTATTCCTACCTACCACCATTATGAGTTATTTTTTGGACAATTAAGGATGAACTTGTTGCTTTTGGTGGTATTCTACTTTAAATTACCCAGATGTTTTCACCTATGTGCCTCTTATGTTTTAACTGGGAATATTTTTCCCTATGAAAGTTTTGTCACTAGGTCGCTTTTCTTTCTTCTTATTCTGCTACCTAATTGAACTTTTTTCTTTTTCCTTTTCTCTTGGAATTATTTCTTTTCTCTTTCTTGGTAGCATTTAGTGTAAAGTTAGTCAGGGCTGGCCATAATGCTCTTTGTATATCACCGTCTGCATTTATGGCATTGTTGGTGTTGTTTTTTCGTTTATCTAGTTGTTGTTTTTTTCTTTGTTTTATTTTTGGCGCTTCTTCTTGGACTACTTCCTGTTCGTTCTCTATATTTTTTGCTGTTATCATTTGGTACTTCTGTTATGGGTAAAGGTCTAAATATAATTCATCTCAACATCAGAAGTCTTTTTCCAAAGATTGATTTACTAAAAGCTTGGCTCAGTTATAATAAACCTAAAATAATTACATTCTCAGAGACCTGGTTAAACGATACTGTTCCTAATAATGTAGTTAATCTGGATCATTTCAACCTATTTCGTGCTGATAGAGATGGGAGGGGGGGTGGAGTTGCTACTTATGTTCATTCTAGTCTGAAGTCTAAGGTTATAGTCCCATCTGTGAAACCTTCACAGTTTGAGGCCATCTTTATTGAGGTCACCTTTAACACTAACAAGTCCCTTATAGTTGGGAACATCTATCGGCCTCCTTCTTCACCTAAAAACGAAGCGGTGAGAAACATCATTGCCACTGTTCAATCATTTGGTTTTACTAAAGAACTTATTTTGTTAGGAGACTTTAACTTGAACTGGTTTGATCAATCAACTCTCACTGAACGTAACCTTTTAAACAGCTCAAATCTGACCCAACTGATCACTGCTCCAACCAGAGTTACTGTTAGCTGCTCCTCTCTTATTGATTGGATCCTAGTTACTCACCCTAACAGAATTGTTGATTCGGGGGTTCTACCTGATTGTTTTAGTGACCACTCAATTATTTACTGCAACTGGAAAATCTCTACTCCTCATACTCCTCCTAAAATTATTAGGTTACGTGACTTACATGCTTTCAATAACGAGCTTTTTCTCCATGATTTACAGTTGATTAATTGGGATAGGCTCTTGCTAATTCCAGATATAGATAATGCTTGGAAATATTTTTACTCTGAGTTTCTTACTGTTCTGGATAAACATGCTCCCTGGATCAGTGTTAAAGTTAAAGGCACTCACCTTCCGTGGATCAGTAGTCAACTTATCACCCTTTATAAACAACGTGATAAGGCATGGAAAACTGCCAAACTGACTAATAATCAGGTAGACTGTGGTGAATATAAGAAACTGAGAAATTACTGCACGACTCAAACCAGGAACGCTAAAGCTGATTTCTATAGGAAGAGTTTGAATAATAATTTTAACAATCCTAGGAAATTCTGGAGTACAGTCAATAATCTACGTGGGAAATCAAATATTACAACAACTAATTTAAGAATTGATAATACTCTCACGAATAATCCTGCTGAAATTGCTGAAGCTTTCAGTTTACATTTTGCTAACATTTCCCAGCTGGCTTCTTCATCTTCTTTGGGTTCTTACGATCTACCTCAAAACTGCTCCAGTACATTTTCTTTTTCAAAAATCCTTCCCAATAATGTCCTGCAGACTATCAAATCTATTTCTTCTTCTACTGTTTCAGGTCCTGATGGTATCGAATCTAGGTTTATTAAATTAGCTTCTGATGTTCTGGCATATCCTCTCTCGATTCTTTTTAATCTTTCATTTGACACTTGTTCAGTCCCAAAGGAGTGGAAATGCACTAAGATTTTTCCATTATTCAAGGGTGGTGACTTGTGCGAGCCGAACAATTACAGACCAATTGCAATAATAAATGTTGTTGTAAAAATATTTGAAAAGGTAGTATTCAACCAGCTATCTAGCTATATTGATGCCAATAACCTATTATCTTCATATCAATCAGGGTTCCGAAAGCATTTCTCTACCACTACTGCTCTGGTGAAACTTACCAATGACATATATTCCGGGTTTGATAATAGCCAGGCTACAGGTGCTATTTTTTTAGATCTAACCAAGGCATTTGATTTGGTTGATCATTATTTGCTTCTTGACAAATTGTATTCTTTTGGCTTATCTAGGAACTCTTTACTCTGGTTTAATTCTTTTTTTCATCACCGTTCTCAAATTACTGTTTTTAACGAATGCCAGTCGAGACAACGGGGAGTTGTGAGAGGTGTTCCACAAGGTTCTTCCCTGGGACCTCTTTTATTTTCTATTTTTATTAATGACATGCCTCTGTGCTGTTCCTCGTGTTCAGTTCATTTATATGCTGATGACACTGTCTTATACTGCACAAAACCCAGAGTATCGGAAATTCAGGAGTGTCTTCAGGTTAATTTCAATAGTGTACAACACTGGCTAGCTTCTAATAAGCTGCTATTAAATAATTCAAAGTCTTATTCAATGCTGTTTAAGAGACATACCTCTTCTGCTACTATTGGTAATTTAAATCTTCATTTTCTAGATCAGTCTCTGGTGAAAGGTTCCGATTCAATTAAATATCTTGGTGTCTGGTTAGATCCACATCTCTCATTCAAGACTCATATTCAGTCTGTTATAAATAAAATTAACTTTAGTCTGAAAACTTTGTATATGTCCATCAGGTCTTTTGATTTCACTGTGAGAAAACGTATTGTCACTCAACTTCTGTTCCCACTGTTAGATTACGCTGATATATATTATCAGAACTCCACGGCTTCCTGTCTCCACTCTGTTGATATTATTTTTAATAGTTTATGTCGTTTTGTTTTACGCTGTCCATTTCGTACTCATCACTGTTATATGTATGATCGTCTGTCCTGGCTCTCGGCTGAGGCTAGGAGGAAATTTCATTGGTTTCTGTTCTTATTCAAAAGTGTTCATCTTAATTTTCCTTCTTATCTAACTACTCTGTTATTACCATTCTCGTCTCACCATGACATTCGTAGAACTCAGTACACTTCATTTATGGTTCCCCGTTGTAGAACCGAGTCAGGGAAGCTGGCCTTCTCTGTCAAAGCTCCATCTGATTGGAATAATTTACCTGTTATTTTAAGATCCATCACTTCCTTTAGGCAGTTTAAAATCCAGGTTTATGATCATTTGTTACCCATCTGTAGCTGTTTTTGATTGAATTATTGCATCATCATTTAGCCATATTATATTTAAATTCATTTTACCCCAAATTCTTCTGTGTTGTGTATTAGTTGTC
>SSNR01000557.1:85724-108271 GCA_006937965.1 Callopanchax toddi
AACGCATCATTATTCGTGATCGTGCTGAAGGAAATCATCAACTGACTGTGTTCACGCTCTGTGAGTGGCCAGTCACACAGAGCGCCCCGCACCCGTCAGCTGTGGAGAGGAGGAAGAGGAGGATGTGGGGAGGGCGTTCATCCAGGCCCTCATCAGGCCCAAAAGTAACCCGCTCCGGCTCCGCCACCCGGACCTCTCCCGTGCTCATAACCGCTAGCTCTGCTCGGTCAGAACAGCTGTACGCGCAGACCGCCAGGAGCGGCGGCGGGGAAACTAGCGGTTCTTCGAGCAGACGGAAAGTCCGCTTAGAGGTTTCAGTCCTGACAGGACGCGTTCTCCCAGTGAGTGAGGAGTTCAGCGAGGAGGAGAAGGAGGCTCCGCGTCAACCTGGACGCTCTGGTGACCCGATCGTTTCCTGGTGGACCAGCGACAGTCCAGACTTTTAAAATTCATACTTTGATCTGCCTGGTCCATAAAACCAGTAGATCAGTGGTTCCGCTTACACTGGGTCAAATCAGCATCTTTTCGCTTCCTGTGTGATGATGTGCATTTGGCAAAAAAGTCTGCGTAAAACCGGTCTGAGACCCATTGGCTGAAGGACGAAGGTCCCGGTATCTGCCACCTGTCACGCGTCAGGTGAACTCAGCCGTGCTCGCGCACCTGTCATTCATAAAGTGAATAGGAGCGCGCGCCGTGTTTCCCAGCTGCGTGACTGACAGGTTAAAATTCAACAGATCATCAACACTAAAACACATTGATCTGTCAGTGACTTTATCAGATTCGTCTTTACAGTTGTTTTCAGAGACTCACATTAATTCTAATGTTTAAAAAGACCCACAAGTAGTTTAACTAAAACATGATGAAGAGCCCTGCATCCTGTAACATGGATAATAAAATAAAAAGGAGAGAAATAAAGTCATTTTAAGGCAGATTTAATCCATTACAGATAAACTGGATGCTACAATCACTTTTTGACAGGTGAAAAAAAATCAGTTTGAAGTGATTTGATTTAGTTAAAAAAAAGACAGTTAATCAGGTGACCTGTAAACTAAGTATAATCCTTTATTGTCAGGTGACCAGATGAGAAGGTTTCTACAATAAAACTATTAAAACAGAGTGAGCCTTAGTAAACAGCTGCAGTCCTGACAGATCAATATGTTTTAGTGTTAAAAATGTTTGATTGGACCAAATTCAACCTGCTACCTTTATCAGACATCAATGAGCTCAGAGTTCATCTGGTCTGGTGAATGTTGGGGGGGTTTGTGACTCTGGTCTGGGAGGTTCTGACAGGTGTTAGGCTGGTAACTAGCCCCCCCACCCCATGGTGTGCCTTGTGATTTTTTTTCACTAACAAAGTGTACCTTGGCTCAAAAAAGGCTGAAAAACCCATCCTTTAATATTGTGATCAAAAACACTGAATCTCAATTCTGAGGCTGCTCTGTAAATAGTTTTCAAATAAACAATACATATAGCTAATTCTGATCAATTATATTAATTTCAGACTTAAAATAATGTACAGATTTAAGCCACACCCACTTCCGGGCAAATTACGTCACTTCTGGATCGCGGTCCGCCCACTTCCGGTTTAGGCCCCACCCACTCCGAGTACAGATACGGATACAGATAATGTAGGTAGTTGAACAGATACAGATACAGATAATGCGGTACTCGCTCATCCCTAATATTGACCCAGCAGGTGAGAACGGTGCTTACGGTGACCAAACACGGTGTTCAGGTCTGATCTTTTTTTTACTGTTCTGACAGCCCAGCCGGTAACAACAAGAGTGTTTAAACAAGAGATGAAAGTCTCGCCTCGCCTCCCTCCGCTTATCCGGACCCGAGTCCCAACCCACGCCATCCTCTCCCTCACACACCTCCTGTGTTTTGTTGAAGCACAGTGGCGTTCTAGACCAACATTAGAGGTGGGTGGGGCAGGCTAGGTCCAACTGTTTTTTTACAGGGGCACAATCTAAAAAACTCTGCACTTAGCAGGGGCCACAGGGGGGCCAAGCTTGTTGTCAGGCGGGCCCTGCCCCCCCTCCTAGAACCGCCCCTGTTGAAGCACCAGAGAACTCGGGTCTGCCATTTTATTTTTTGCTGTAACTGTTGAGAGGAGGAGAGAGGGGGCTGTGTCACTCAGCCTGTGTGTGTGCGCACAGATCAGAGCGGGGCTGGAGCAGCGCATTTATAGGGACATTTTATTGTAAAAGTACCGAAAAAAGTATATATTTTTTTGGTACTAAGTTTTGGTACCCAGCCCTACATACAGCACACATTTTAAGACCCAGATATCAAAATTCAAGACTTTTTCAAGTATTTTTAAGGTATTATTTCCAAATTCATAAATTCAAGGCTTTTAAGACTTGACAGGGAACCCTGTTCTATTGGCTGAAAAAGTTTGCCTAATTCATAGGGGTCTATAGGAGGAAAGAGGGTCTACAGAAGAATCACAGATGTTGTGGAACTCTACCCATATATCATAGTTTAGAAATGAATTATCGTTTGAAACATTTATAAAACTTTGATTTATGGAGAAATGCTGTACACATAGCTTAACGGGTGATGTGATGTGTACGTGTGATTCTTTATGGAATCTCGAGGTGTGGTGTTGTATTAATGGTATTATGAGGTGTATTAATTTAGGATGGACTGAGTACAAAATCACTGAAGGCCCAGAGGTCAAAGCCATGGCTCGTCACTGAATTTGAATAAGGATTTTTTTTTTAATTAAATATCATGTGGAGAATTATAACACAAGCTGTTATGGTAAATCTGTAAGAATTGTTTTTGGCATTCAGACACAAATTCTTATTGCTATAATGACAAACAGGACATGGGACAATAAATTGTAATGGAGGAGTGTCACTAGTTCTCTATAGAGATTAGAGAGAGGAGGAAAGGAAAATAGAGGAGGGATGAAGGAATATAAGTCAGTAGTACTATAGACACTCTGATAATGGAGACACAGGGAGGTGTTGGACTTTGTTTTCCTCTTTTCCTTAACAGCTCCTGTAAGAAGCCAAGATTTCTGTGGTCTGAAGCTGCTATCCTGAACATCACACTATTCATCTCTCTGATAACTGTTTCTCTCAACCTGCTAATCATCATCTCAATCTCCCACTTCAGGTAAAATATTTTTATTCATTTGAACTTGTAGAAAACAAGCACAGTAAATGAAAATTGAAGTTTTTTTTTCTTTTCTGTCTTCCTGCAGGCAGCTCCACACACCCACTAACATCCTCCTCCTCTCGCTGGCTGTCTCTGACTTTCTGGTTGGTCTCCTGCTGATGCCTTTGGAGACTCTTAAAAAGTCAGCCTGCTGGTTTCTTGGTGAATTCATCTGTGTTTTATACAATTATCTGGCTATTTACATTGTCAGTACTTCAAATGGAAACATTGTTCTCATATCAGTTGACCGCTATGTGGCTATTTGTGACCCTCTGCATTATCCTATCAGAGTTTCTAGAGCAAAGGTTTCCTTCTGTGTTTGTTTCTGTTGGCTGTGGTATGCTTTCTACAGCTTTTTCATTTTAAAGGATGAGTTGATTGAACCAGGCAGGAGTAATTCCTGCATTGGTGAATGTGTAGTTTTCATAAGCTATGTTGCAGTAACTGTTGATCTGATTTTGAACTTCATATTTCCAGTTACAGTCATTGTACTTTTGTATTTGAGAGTTTTTGTAGTGGCTGTGTCTCTGGCCCGTTTGATGCGCTCTAATATTACAGCTGCAACTTGTCAGCTTTCAATAAACCCTAAAAATAACAAACAAAGGACAAAGAAATCTGAGTTGAAAGCAGCCAGGACTCTAGGTATTCTAATCCTAACATATCTGATGTGTTATTGTCCATATGTTTTTTATTCTATTTTTGAGAGTAATTTGAATACAGACTCATCTGGACCAATCTTTTACTTGTTCTTTCTCTTTTATTTTAACTCCTGTCTAAACCCTCTGATCTATGCTCTGTTTTATCCCTGGTTCAGAAAAGCGATTAAACTCATCGTGACTCTGCAGATCCTGCAGCCTGGATCCTGTGAAGCCAACATTCTGTAGAGAGGCTGTTTGATGGATGAAAAAACACTGAGCTAAGCACGACGCAGAGTACTAAACCAATATGATCTGAGCAGTTTTCTTTTTACAGTGTTTTTATTGGGGGAAAATATTAAAGTCACTTTATTACAAAATCAGTGTTTGTTTAATTATTGCTGATATCCTTCTTGTGTGATTCTTTTAGATTACAAGATTATGAGAACTTTATTGTCACTGAATCCACGTCCTGATACAATGAAACTACAGTTCCAGTACAGCTGTGTCCAAGATTTAGTCAAACAATATATAAAAAGTAAAAGCACAACATGTTTCTTAATATTAGCTACTGCATGTGGCATTTTACAGCTAAAATGTTGAAGTTCAGCTGTTTTAACTAGTTATCATTAAAAATATGGGAACCTGAAAATCTCTTTCTAACATCATCCTTGCCCGGAGCGTGGTTTGAACTCACGCTCCTCATGACTCATGTTGACTGATGAGCGTCTTAGCCATTACACCATCTGTATGAGGGGTGTGTCTTTGTTGCATTTCACTGCTAATGTAGCTGGCATCCAATTTACGGGTGCATTGTAGCCACTTATAGCACTGGAGTGTTAAACAGATTTGTGGGGGGGAAAAGCAGATGATGACTGCGTGCATGGCGATTGGTGGGCGTCGGCCGGCTCGCCGGCCGTCCTGAGCACCGTCCGCTCTGTGATTCTCCAGATCACACAGATGCCCAGTCTGGCCCTGGGGGAGGGTGTGGAGAGGTGATTAAAAACATGCTCAAGGGAGCTTAGAGACGTAAACAGGAAAAGAAAAACAAATTTGAGCTTCTAAAATTTTTGAGCTAAAAATGAACAGTGTGGTTAGGAGTGAAAATTGTGCAATAATTTCACAGAAAATTTTTATTTTTAACCTAAAACAGGGTTCCCCCAGTGCTTTAAAAGCCTGGTGGTCCTCGGCAGGCTAAGCCTCCAAACTCCAGTCTGTACCAGATTAACAGCCAGAAGGCAAAGCTAACAGCAGCAAACGGTGGCTTACGCGGTCGAAACTAAAACAAATTCAGCCCTCTCTGGTCATCTCTCTCTTTCTAGTTGTAGTCCTTGTGACAGAAAAAGCAAACGTAGATTTTGTTTTATTACTGGGGCCACAGTAGCTCTCTAGAGAGGGTTTATGCAACCTTTAGGAAGCGGCTACCAGCGGCTAACCATATTAACATGAACAAAACTTAAACAAAGTGAATTAGTTTAGCCCTCTCTGGTCATCTCTCTCTCTGTAGTCATAGATAAATGGATGGATAATATAATTAGAGGTGTCAGATTAGCGCGTTAATTACGATTAATTAATTACAGCCCTATTAACGCGTTATTTTTTTTAATCGCGTTAATCGCATTTTTAATCGCTTGACCGTTTGCATGCCGTCTGCCGCTGCAGTGGTGTGTGTGTGCTGAGCTGGTCTCCTCGCGGTGTTTGTGTCACTGAGCAGCTCTGTGAGGCTCAGAGCCCCTCACTTTCAGGAAGTGATCACGTGATCTACGCATGATGCCGAGACAAAACAAACAGCTGATGGCCATAGCGGTGTTATGAAACCGGCATTACCTTTTAGAGCGCTATTTATCTGACCCCGCTGCAACAGGAAGTGCAAATTAAAACGACCTGCTCATTTCACGAGCTACTCGACCGGAACCGATGACCACCGTCAGCCCAGCACCGCTCTGATCACTGATTACACGTAGCTGTCAGCCGGTTCGGTGCGCGACCGGCCGGCTGACAGCTTCCACCGCTTGTGGAGCACCGTGCTGATCACTAGTAGCCTAAACCGAGTGATCTGACGGACTACAATGGTTTATTCAAAGTTACGGCGCGACGTGGCGCAGCGCTGATCGCTGGTGTATTTCAGCCTTAAATATCAGCTGGTCCGGTGCGCGACTGGCCGGCTCACAGTTTCCACCGCTTGCCCAGCACAGCGCTGACCACTGGTTACCAGTAGGTCTAGTACACCGCTGACTGGACCGGTTCATAACACCGCCAGTCCAGTGGTGTTATGAACTGGTCCAGTCAACGGTGCCTGATGGAAAACATGGATGTAGTTTGGGGGGGTGCAGGGGGGACGTGTCCTCTGCTCGTTTTTAAAGTCAGTTTAGAGTCCTGTAGTTTTTACAGTCTAAAACAATGTTGCTCTATATTAAATGGATCCTGGCTGTTGTTTTTAGGTGTAGGGTTGATATTATGGCTCTTTTTAAACAGTTCAGACCCTCTTCTCCACCTTCTCCCACCCCTGTATTCAAGTTGTGCCCCCCCCCACCTTTGAAATTTAAATTTCATTCTTGGTGGAAGATCAAATCAAACTTTATTTATAGAGCACATTTTCTGCAGAACAACACAATGTGCTTTACAGCAGATAAAACAGAACCTAAAATCAGATGAGGGTTAACAGAGCTGCTGCAGACTGAGTCCACTGACCAAAGTAATGGTTGCACTGGGACTGAATCTGTTCAAGTCTGTTAAACCCAATAAATTACTTCATAAAGACACTTTATGTTGTTCTATATCAATCTACTGGTCTGACACAATCATTTAATGAATTTAAATGACAATAACTCAAGAGGAGGGCTTTTTTAGCCATTTCTTTAGATGCGATTAAAAATGCGATTAATTAGATTAATTAATTACAGATCATAATTAATTAATCGCACAATTTTTTTAATCGAATGACAGCACTAAATATAATATCATATAATATAGTCCCATATAGGAGAGGTCCACATTTTACCTATGAAATATCTGAATAATTAAATAATATATGTCAAATGATAAGATCATCTCTCCAGAGTAGTGTTGGAGAGCATACATGTTCAGATCATTCCCAGTTTTAGAAGGACGGTTGGTAGTGATGTGAACTCCAGCTCTTACGGTTCGGCTCTTGAAAAAGAACTGGCTCTTTCGGCTCTCAAACAGCTTATCACATTTTATGTATTTTTAAAATTAATTTATACCCAGAAATTATGTAAAATTCAGTGTGTGAATGTGTGTGTGCCTGACTGTTGTGTTGTGTGTGTACAGCACTTTGGGGAGTGTAATACACTGTAGAAATCGCTCTGACCAGTCCACAAACAGAAATTATATCAAAAGTTAATTATTTAAATATCTTCTAACTATCCATGTTCAATCTGTACATGGATGACTTGTCAAAGCTACTTAGCTGTAAACTGGATGTATGATTGGTAACAATCTGATTAATCATTTCATGTATGCTGATGACTTGCTGCTGGCTTTCAGCAGCTGCTGAATATCTGTTCTGATTATGGGATAAAGTTTGATGTGCAGTATAATGCTAAAAAGAGTGTTACTGATCTGTCGGACTAAAGGAGACAAAGATCTCTGTTTCTACCTGGATGGCAAAAAGATAAGTGTTTTAGCAAAAACTAAATATTTAGGTCACATCATCACGGATCAGCTTTGTGATGATGAGGATGTTTATCGGCAGTGTCGCATCCTGTACGCTCAAGCGAACATTCTGATCGGGAAATTTCAAATGTGTTCTGAAAATGTGAAGATCCACCTCTTCAGAACCTACTGTACACCTCTGTATACTGCGCCTCTGTGGTGTAAATATAAGAAAGCTAGTGTGCAGAAGCTCAAAGTAGCGTGTAATGATGCATTGTGGACTCTGCTCAAGAAGCCCAAGTCCAGTAGCGCCAGTCTCTTGTTCTGTAACGCTGATTTCAGCACCTTTCAAGCTCTAATGAGAAGGTTGATGTACAGATTTATCCTCCGTCTGAAAAGCTCTGAGAACAGACTCATCCTGATGTTGGTTGATCCAGTTTATAGTGCAGTCATCCATGTGGAGACACTGGCAGTAGTGGTTTTAGGCACGGGCAGACCGGGCAGCCGCCCGGGGCGGCATCCTTTTAGGGGCACACAAACGCCGAGTAAAAAAAAAAAAAAAAAGGAAATCTGCGCCGCAAAGTGGTTTTCTATGATCTTTCATATCACTATCTGGAACCAGAATATTGGCACCCCCTAGGTCTGCAGGCACTCCTGCTGACTGAGCTGCAGGTGAGCCGAGGCTGTGTGTGTGGAATCAGATGAGTCTCATTAAGAATAAACTCATGCAATGTTTTCCACAAAAATACAATTCTCATTCAGAAACTCACACGCTGTGGTTCACACTTCACTTGTAGTATAAACTAACACGTCTTACAAATTGTTTAATGTGCATTAATGTGCGGTGGCGGCTCGGGCGCTCCCCAGTAGGGCCCGGGCAGTGGCGGGGGTTGCCACCATTCATACCCGGGTGCCCTTGGTTGGTGTGTTGACTGCTGACCTGGTTCTACAGCTGACGAGGCAGAGGGCCCACTAGATGGCGTGTTTCTCATTACTGGAGCCATCTGAGCTCAACATAGTGTTTACTGTGGTTTTTATGTGTATGTGTGCCTGGGAATGGGTTTTGGACTGGGAGGGGAGAGTGTCATAATTGTTCTATGTGTGGGAAAGGGAGGGAATGTGGGTTGTATGGGTCATTTTAATCTGTCAAGCACTTTGTGTTGCTCGCTGGGGCATGAAAGGTGCTATATAAATAAAGTTTGATTTGATTTGATGATTTAAAAACTGTTTCTCATTTGTGAAAATCCTTATATTTGTGAGAAAATTCTGTGTGGTGCGTTCAAAACTGATCCTCATTTGTGAGAATATTCTGTGCGAGTCATTTTGAGACTCTTCTAACGTAGCAGGTCAACAAACGTCCTCATTGGCTAATGAATCTGTCAATCAAATATATGACTCCGCCCGGTCTGTTCCCTTTCAGCCAATCACATGGCTCCTTAGAACAAACCGGATGGGTCTTATTCGCAGTGCCTGTCACCAAACTCAACACCCTCCACACCACGGCTGCTCCTAGAAATCCTCTCCATAAAGGTTATGAACAGGACCGGTGACAAAGGGCAGCCCTTTGTAAGTTTTGAATGCACCACACAGAATTTTCTCACAAATGCAGAGACTTTCACAAATGAGAAACAGTTTTTAAATGCACATTAAACAATTTGTAAGATGTGTTAGTTTATACTACAAGTGTTCCTCCAAATTATATTTGTGAACCACAGCGTGTGAGTTTCTGAATGAGCATTGTATTTTTGTGGAAAACGTTGCGTTAGTTTATTCTTAATGAGACTCATCTGATTCCGTAAACCGGGGTGGTGGTTCCCATTTTTAAGAAGGGGGACCAGAGGGTGTGTTCTAACTATAGGGGGATCACACTCCTCAGCCTCCCTGGAAAGGTCTACTGCAGGGTACTGGAGAGGAGGGTCCGGTCGATGGTTGAACCTCAGATAGAAGAGGAGCAATGTGGTTTTCGTCCTGGTCGTGGAACTGTGGACCAGCTCTTTACACTCGCTAGGGTGATGGAGGGGTCATGGGAGTTTGCCCAACCAATCCACATGTGTTTTGTGGATTTGGAGAAGGCTTATGACCGTGTCCCCAGGGGCACCCTGTGGGGGGCGCTCCAGGAGTATGGGGTGGATGGTCAATTGTTAAGGGCCATTCAGTCCCTGTACCAGATGAGTGCGAGTGTGGTTCGCATTGCCGGCAGTAAGTCGGATCTGTTCTCAGTGAGGGTTGGACTCCGCCAGGGCTGCCCTTTGTCACCGGTCCTGTTCATAACCTTTATGGACAGGATTTCTAGGAGCAGCCGTGGTGTGGAGGGTGTCGAGTAGGGGAGAGCCGAATACTCGTTTCAGACGAGTATCCGGTACGGATAATGCATTTTTGACGAGTCCGAGCCGGATCAGAATAAAACGCACCATTATCCATGCTTGTGCTGAAGGAAAATCCTCATTGGGTAACTGTCTGTCTGTCTTTTCTTCACGCTCTCTGATTGGCTGCAGTCACACAGAGCGCCCTCCCCTCCCACATCTCTGCAGCAGATCATCAGGTGTGCTGTGGGAAATGATCCAGTTTCACCTACTTGTTCTAAAAACACTTTTTGAAAACTAATTAATTTTTATCTGCAAATAATTGTCGGTGCCAGGAATCACCAAATAGACTCTTGTTCTGTTTGGAGTCAGACCGCGCAGCAAATCCAGGACCTGACTGGACCGGCTCCAGGGTCTGGGACGCGCGGTGCCCTGAGCTACCGCGGCCCGCTGGCACACCCCCTCCTCCTAAACTGGACATAACTAGTTTGTGGTTTGGAGTTAGTTCGGCGAGGAGGAGGAGAAGGGGGGCAGGCAAGTTGTGGACTCACTGCGGCTCCACGTCAAACAGGACCAGCTGTGCTCTGGTGAACCCGATCGTTTGGTGGAGCAGCGACGGTCCAGACTTTTAAAAATCCATACTTTGATCTGACCGGTCCATAAAACCAGATCAGCGGGTCCACGGACACTGGGTCGGATTACCAAGTTTTTACCATTTTTTTCCTGCCTGATGTGCATTTGGGGGAAAAAAAGTCTGCCTAAGAACTCCTCAGCATAACTGTTTTAACAGTCTGAGAGACCCATTGGGTTTAAATGTCTCCTCCTCTCTGGCTGAAGGACGAAGGTCCCGTTATCTGTCACCTGTCACGCGTCCGGTGAACTCAGCGGTGCTCGCGCGCCTGTCATTATAATAAAGTGAATGGAGCGCGCAAGGTCCAAACAGCGTGACCGACAGCTTGAAATTTAACAAATCAAACATCAACACGAAAACACATTGATCTATCCATGACATATCAGAGGGTTGTCCTTACAGTTGTTTTCAGAGACTCATATTAATTTGAATGTTTAAAAAGACCCACAAGTAGTTTAACTAAAACAGAAAGAGTCCTGCATGCAGTAACATGGATAATAAAATAAACAGGAGAGAAATAAAGTCATTTGAGGCAGATTGAATCCATTACTGATAAACTGGATGCTACAATCACTTTGACAGGTGAAAAAAATCAGTTTGAAGTGATTTAATTTGGTTAAAAAAAAAAGACAGTTGATGATTTATTATTAAACTTTATTAACGGACACATCGGTCCAAAAACATCAGTTAAAATACAAAGGCATAGACCCAAACCCACCTTTAAACCCACCTTTAAATAGATAAAATAAAATGCATGACAATAATAAAATATATCAGCATTAAAATGCAAACCTAAAAACCAAATACATAAAATTACATTAAGAGAATGATTAAAATACATAAAAACACAAGATAATCAAACGGTCTAAAATTACATATAGAGCGTTAATCCAGTGTTTCCAATAAAATGATGTGTACCTGGTGTCACTGTGTGCAGGAGAGGCTAATGCCTTAATGATCCCATTATTAGAGTTCTTTAATCTACACATGAATTTATACATGAAGTTCCTCCACACAGCACCAAATCCAGGAACACTGCACATTGCAAACATGTGACTCGCACTAGTGCATCTCGGAAGTTTAAATAAAATCCTAAATGCATCGTTATACGCAACTTTCAACTTCCTCATCTTTTCCCGTTTAAAATGGCACCAGAGCTGGGCTGTGTACAGCGGAGAGCAGTACGCTCTAAAGAGCTCTATCTTAACATCGTCTGTGCACATATGGAACCCCCTAACCAGCATATTAGCTGAGGCATACATCTTACAGCATTGACGCTGAACATCATCATCATCACATAAATCATGTCTGATTATGTGTCCCAAATATTTCACCTTATGTACTAAGTCCAGAGACTGATTTGCCAGATAAAAGGAAGGAAATGTCCCTTTCTGATCTTCTTTTGTCCTGACAATCATAACAACACTCTTTTTGGGGTTGAATTTATTCAGGTCACCTGTAAAATAAATCTAATCCTTTATTGTCAGGTGACCAGATGAGAAGATTTGTACATAAAACTATTTAAAATGTCTGTTTTTTTTTATGACAAAGTGTACCTTGGCTCAAAAAAGGTTGAAAACCACTGCCTTTAATATTGTGATCAAAAAAATTGAATCTCAATTCTGAGGCTGATCTGTAAAAAGTTTCAAATAAACAATACATATAGCAACTTCTGATCAATCCATATCAATTTCAGACTTAAAATAATATACAGATTTAAGCCACAGCAACTTCAGGTCAAACCACACCCATTTCCGGTTCACGCCCAACCAACTTCCGGTTTAGGCCCCGCCCACTCCTAGTACAGATACAGATAATTTAGATGGTTGAACAGATACAAATAATGTGGTACTCGCTCATCCCTAGTGTCGAGTTTGGTGACAGGAGAATCTCGTCTCTGCTTTTTGCAGATGATGTGGTCCTCCTAGCTTCATCGAGCTCTGACCTTCAGCTCTTGCTGGGGAGGTTCACAGCCAAGTGTGAAGCGGCTGGGATGAGGATCAGCACCTCCAAGTCGGAGTCCATGGTTCTCGGTCGGAAAAGCGTGGCTTGCCAACTCCAGGTCGGGAGAGAGATCCTGCCTCAAGTGGAGGAGTTTAAGTATCTCGGGGTCTTGTTCATGAGTGAGGGAAGAAGGGAGCGGGAGATCGACAGGCGGATTGGGGCAGCGTCCAACCAATCGGTTGTGGTGAAGAAGGAGCTGAGCCGGAAAGCAAGGCTCGATTTACCGGTCGATCTACCTCCCAATCCTCACCTGGTCATGAGCTTTGGGTAGTGACCGAAAGAACGAGATTGCGGATACAAGCGGCCGAAATAAGTTTTCTCCGCAGGGTGGCCGGGCTCAGCCTTAGGGATAGGGTGAGGAGCTCGGACATTCGGGAGAGACTCGGAGTAGAACCGCTGCTGCTCCATGTAGAGAGGAGCTAGCTGAGGTGGTTCGGGCATCTTGTTAGGAAGCCCCCAGGGAGATGTTTCAGGCATGTCTTGCCGGCAGGAGGCCCCCGGGTCGACCCAGGACTCGTTGGAGAAAATATATCTCTGGTTTGGCCCTGGAGCGCCTTGGGATCCTGCCGGAGGAGCTGGTTGAAGTGGCTGGGGAGAGGACCGTCTGGGACTCCATAATTGGGATGCTGCCCCTGCAACCTGGACCCGGATAAGCGGAAGAAGACCAGATGAGACAAGGAGACAAGATTTCTTATTGAAATAATTATTTATTTACAAAAAATGACTAGATATCTCTAAAATGTCAACTAAGTTACCATCCAAAATGATTCACAAGCACCTTCTCTTTTGCTAAATAATAATTTTTAAAACTTATTCAAAAACTGTTTTAATTGCACTCTTGACATTAAGTTGAAGTAATTATGACATATATGTCTTTTTGGGAAATATGTCACATTTTAAATAAAAAATAACACTTTTAATAACACACACACAGCCATCTAAGTTACCCATAGCAAATACACCCCTCAGGGAAGAGTCTTTATTCCAAATAACATGACCTGCTCCACATGATGTCATTAACTCGTGATAAGAAAACTAGCAAGGCTCCAAGGTATGTTCTCCCTCCACTTTTTCAGTTATTTCACTTAAAGTAGGGCTTGGGGCATGATGTCATCAAAGTTACTACAATAACTTCTTAAATAACTTTACATTTTCCTCAGTTGTAGATATAATATTTAGAAGAATCTTTCTGTAAAATAGTATATTGTGTCTGCTGATATAGCCATTTTTATTTTAAACCCTGAAAACGTTAAAAAATGTCAACTAGGTTACATGTCAACCAAGTTACCAAATCTCCCGAAATTATATATTGACCCAGCAGGTGAGAACGGTGCTTACGGTGACCAAACACGGTGTTCAGGTCTGATCTTTTTTTCTGCTGTTCTGACAGCCCAGCCGGTAACAACAAGAGTGTTTAAACAAGAGATGAAAGTCTCGCCTCGCCTCCCTCCGCTTATCCGGACCCGAGTCCCGACCCACGCCATCCTCTCCCTCACACACCTCCTGTGTTTTGTTGAAGCACCAGAGAACTCGGGTCTGCCTTTTTTTATTTTTTGCCGTAACTGTTGAGAGGAGGGGGGGGGGGCTGTGTCACTCAGCCTGTGTGTGTGTGTGCACAGATCAGAGCGGGGCATTTATAGGGACATTTTATTGTAAAAGTACCAAAAATTAGTAACGAAAAATATATGTTTTTTGGTACTAAGTTTCGGTACCCAGCCCTACATACAGCACACGTTTTAAGGCACAGATATCAAAATTCAAGACTTTTTCAAGTCTTTTTAAAGCAATACTGAGCAGTTTTTAACACTTTAAGTTAGAGAATTAAAATTGATCTCAATGATTATTTAGTTAGAAACTTGACCAGTTTCATGTTTGACAGCACTCTGCACCCCTCCACTGGCCAGATACCGCACTAGACAGTTTTGAGCCCCGGCCCGTACCTCGGCCGATGATGTCACCTTCTGCTTTACGGCAGAACCGGTCTAGCAACGCTAGTGGGAGGACCTCCTGCCGAGGAGGGATCGTTTCAGCAAGCATATCACAGTTTAACCAGTTGGATTATTAACCAGACGGTGAAATATAGTAGAAAATAATGTTCTGAAAGATTTTCTCAACAACACCTCACAGGTAAATAAATATATAAATAATTCAACCCGAACCTGACGAGACTTGAATTTCTCCACGAGCTGACTCGAGCACAGTGAAGCCGGACGGTAAACACAACAAACCAGAGAGAGGAGGATGATTATGAAGCGGACAGGTCAGCCCCCCACGGCCAATGGTGTGGTGACGGAGGACCACTACCGTGTTGTTCCCATAACCGGCCCTGACAGAACAGTAGAGGCTCCCCGCTCTCCCCTCCGGCTCAGTGCCTCCAGCTGCGGCTTGGCTGACACGCAGACCCGAGGCTGAACCAGCCGATGTCATCCCGCAGCTACGCCTGGGTTAATCTCTCCTACCTGATAATCAAAGCCTTCCTCTACAACACCTCACAGGAAAATAAATCCGTGAAATCGATGACGCACGACCCGCATGAAACGTCAACACCGGACCGGATTAGCCTACACCCAGGAGCTACCTGCTAGCCTTGATGTTTTGCGCCAGGCGCCAGCCAAACAAGATCTAAAGTCCGTCAGATCTTAGCCGGTCTACAAGGGACCCGGGGGTTTTGCTCACCAGCAGACCCTAAAGTCTGGTCAGGTCTGTGCTGAATTACATGTTTCATTCTATTCTGCTCACACACACCTGAAACGCACACCTGTATGCTCGGACAGCTGAGAGAGAGGCAGAGAGAGAAAGATAGACTGTTTATGAACTTATAATATTTATGCATTCAAAAGAAATGTAAAAACAACAACTTGTCTGACAGATTATTAGCTGAAAGCTGATAGACTGGGCTTGAAAAAAGTTCAGGCGTGAGATGATTTACGGCAGCAAAAGTGAAACTTTCAATCGTAGCCTCCTACTGCCCCCTACTGGTTAAAAGTCGCTCAGTGCTGCTTTAAGGTATTATTTCCAAATTCATAAATTCAATGCTTTTAAGACTTGACAGGGAACCCTGTTCTATTGGCTGAAAAAGTTTGCCTAATTCATAGGGGTCTATAGGAGGAAAGAGGGTCTACAGAAGAATCACAGATGTTGTGGAACTCTACCCATATATCATAGTTTAGAAATGAATTATCGTTTGAAACATTTATAAAACTTTGATTTATGGAGAAATGCTGTACACATAGCTTAACGGGTGATGTGATGTGTACGTGTGATTCTTTATGGAATCTCGAGGTGTGGTGTTGTATTAATGGTATTATGAGGTGTTTTAATTTAGGATGGCCTGAGTACAAAATCACTGAAGGCCCAGAGGTCAAAGCCATGGCTCGTCACTGAATTCGAATAAGGATTTTTTAAAATTAAATATTAGGTGGAGAATTATAGCACAAGCTGTTATGGTAAATCTGTAAGACTTGTTTTTGGCATTCAGACACAAATTCTTATTGCTATAATGACAAACAGGACATGGGACAATAAATTGTAATGTAGGAGTGTCACCAGTTCTCTATAGGCATTAGTGACAGGAGGAGGAAAAGAAAAAAGAGGAGGGATGAAGGAATATAAGTCAGTAGTACTATAGACACTCTGATAATGGAGACACAGGGAGGTGTTGGACTTTGTTTTCCTCTTTTCCTCAACAGCTCCTGTAAGAAGCCAAGATTTCTGTGGTCTGAAGCTGCTATCCTGAACATCACACTATTCATCTCTCTGATAACTGTTTCTCTCAACCTGCTAATCATCATCTCAATCTCCCATTTCAGGTAAAATTATGTTTTTTGATTCCCTTAGAGATGTAGAAAACAAACACTTTAAATGAAAATTGAATTTTTTTTCCCTTTTCTGTCTTCCTGCAGGCAGCTCCACACACCCACTAACATCCTCCTCCTCTCGCTGGCTGTCTCTGACTTTCTGGTTGGTCTCCTGCTGATGCCTTTGGAGACTCTTAAAAAGTCAGCCTGCTGGATTTTGGGGAATTTTGTCTGTGTTTTATACAATTATCTGGTTACTTACATTGTCAATGCTTCAATTGGAAACATTGTTCTCATATCAGTTGACCGCTATGTGGCTATTTGTGACCCTCTGCATTATCCTATCAGAGTTTCTAGACCAAAAGTTTCTTTCTGTGTTTGTTTCTGTTGGCTGTGGAATGCTTTCTACAGCATTTTCTTTTTAAAGGATGAGTTGATTCAACCAGGCAGGAGTAATTCCTGCGTTGGTGAATGTGTAGTTTTCATAAGCTATGTTGCAGTAACTGTTGATCTGATTTTGAACTTCATTTTTCCAGTTACAGTCATTGTAGTTTTGTATTTGAGAGTTTTTGTAGTGGCTGTGTCTCAGGCCCGTTTTATGCGCTCCAATATTACAGCTGCAACTTGTCAGCTTTCAATAAACCCTAAAAATAACAAACAAAGGACAAAGAAATCTGAGTTGAAAGCAGCCAGGACTCTAGGTATTCTTATCCTAACATATCTGATGTGTTATTGTCCATATGCTTTTTATTCTATTTTTGAGAGTAATTTGAATACAGACTCATCTGGACCAATGTTTTACTTGTTCTTTCTCTTTTATTTTAACTCCTGTCTAAACCCTCTGATCTATGCTCTGTTTTATCCCTGGTTCAGAAAAGCGATTAAACTCATTGTGACTCTGCAGATCCTGCAGCCTGGATCCTGTGAAGCCAACATTCTGTAGAGAAGCTGTTTGATGGCTGAAAAAACACTGAGCTAAGCACGATGCAGAGTACTCAACCATTATGATCTGAGCAGCTTTCTTTTTACAGTGTTTTTATTGGGAAAAAATATTAAAGTCACTTTATTACAAAATCAGTGTTTTTTTAATTATTGCTGAGATACTTCTTGTGTGATTCGTTTAGATTACAAGATTACGAGAACTTTGTCATTGAATCCACGTCCTGATACAATGAAACTACAGTTCCAGTACAGCTGTGTCCAAGATTTAGTCAAACAACATATAACAAACAGAAAAATAACACAAACAGAAAACAGGCGCAGAAATGCGCTCCTTATTTTGTAAAGAAGACACACTTGGAGGGGAGGGCAGGGACAGACCAGGACTAAAAAACGGCCCTGGACTTTGACTAGGCCCGGCCCAAAGCTATTGCGCTTGGAAACTCAACAACAACAACACCTGGCATATTGTCACTAAACTTTATTTATGTATAGATTATTTAATATGCTCTTGTAACATCAGGAATTTATTACTTAATAAGCCTAATTAATTTATGCAATAACTAATCTTACTGCATAATAATAATACTTCTAAATGAAAATACACCATAACAAATGTAACTTCTGTATTCAAAATCTTCAAAGTTTGTAAGCATTACCTGTAAGGTTACCAACATTTTAAAAATTAAAAGCACAACATGTTTCCTAATATTAGCTACTGCATGTGGCATTTTACAGCTAAAATGTTGAAGTTCAGCTGTTTTAACTAGTTATCATTAAAAATAGAGCAACCTGAATATCGCTTTCTAACATCATCCTTGCCCGGAGCGGGGTTTGAACTCACGCTCCTCATGACTCATGTTGACTGACGAGCATCTTAGCCATTACACCATCTGCACGAGGGTCTTGTCTTTTTAGCACTTCACTGCTAATGTAGCTGGCATCCAATTTAGGGGTACATTGTAGCCACTTATCACAGTGGAGGGGGAAAGCAGATGATGACTGCGTGCATGGCGATTGGTGGGCGTCGGCCGGCTCGCCGGCCGTCCTGAGCACCGGCCGTTCTGCGATTCTCCAGATCACACAGATGCCCAGTCTGGCCCTGGGGGAGGGTGTGGGGAGGTGATAAAAAACATGCTCAAGGGAGCTTAGAGACGTAAACAGGAAAAAAAAAAAAAAACTAAAATTTGAGCTTCAAAAATTTTTGAGCTAAAAATGAACAGTGTGGTTAGGAGTGAAAATTGTGCAATAATTTCACAGAAAATTTTTATTTTTAACCTAAAACAGGGTTCCCCCAGTGCTTTAAAAGCCTGGTGGTCCTCGGCAGGCTAAGCCTCCAAACTCCAGTCTGTACCAGATTAACAGCCAGAAGGCAAAGCTAAGCGGCTAACAGCAGCAAACGGTGGCTTACGCGGTCGAAACTAAAACAAATTCAGCCCTCTCTGGTCATCTCTCTCTTTCTAGTTGTAGTCCTTGTGACAAAAAAAGCAAACGTAGACTTTGTTTTATTACTGGGGCCACAGTAGCTCTCTAGAGAGGGTTTATGCAACCTTTAGGAAGCGGCTACCAGCGGCTAACCATATTAACATGAACAAAACTTAAACAAAGTCAATTAGTTTAGCCCTCTCTGGTCATCTCTCTCTCTGTAGTCGTAGTCCGTATGACAGAAAAAGCACTGAAAATGTACACAACTTTCAGACCCGTTTTTAAATGAGCAGGTTTAATTATAAATGAAATGAGGCCCCAGCCGGTGTCTATCAGCGGTCACGGAGCGAGAAACGGCTGCTCGCTGCGACTCGCCAAGCGCTGTCTGATGGCGTGCGCTCACACACACGTGTATGATTTTAATTCTTCAAAATGACGAAAAATGATCAGATAGCACCGCAAAACTCGGGTCGACCCGCTGGGTGGTACCACCGGTACCTCATATATCCTGGAGATCCTTTAAAAGCTCTGAAAGAGCGACTGTTGCATACTGCTGTTTCTAAGAAAAACAATGTGAACAAGTATGAAAAGATGTTCCAGTCTCAGTTGCGGGAAGTTAACAAACTGACTCGTAAACATTTACAAGCTGATCAAAGCAGCATGAATGCAGTTTTTGACAGAAAAGCTGTGAGGCGTGAGTTCTGCCCTGGTGACATGGTTTTAGTTTTAAACCCTATAGCTGGTAATGCCTTGTCTGCCCAATTTGAAGGTCCTTTTGAGGTCTGTGACAAGTTAAATTACACCACATACTGTATGTCATCCTCACTCCACGTTGTCGTAGAAAGACCAGAGCTTGCCATATTAACATGCTTAAGCTGTACCACTCTCCTCAGGATCCACCAGAGAAACATGATGACTCACCGGTATGCACAGCCAGTGCTGTCATCCCTCTCACAGAGAAAGATGTCAGACCCAGCATGTCTGACTGTGTAAGCCCTCGTTTAAACAACTCACAGGTCTTGGCTCACTTGGATGATGTGCTTGCCCACTTGGATGAACCATGTACGAGTGACTTAACTGATTTTATACAGACCCACTTGGCCCACAGGTTCCACGACCAGGACGCAAACCACATTGCTCCTCTTTTATCCGAGGTTCAGCTATCGACCGGGCCTAGGGCCGGGTGATCTGACGATATAAGATTGTTAAGGATTAAAATTTGATGACGATCTACCAAAACTCGGAGATCATAGAACCGTCTATTTGCATTCTATCACCTGTTTGTGCCATTATTTCGCACATATTTTTTTCCTCTCTCAGCCGAGCCACGCCATTTGCTAGTCTGCTTCTGTCTCCTGACAGACACACTGATGAGCCAATCAGAGCACGCTTTAGGCAGCGTGTTGCTTTGTTTACCTCCCTCCCTCACCTACAGCCACCAGCGGAATTAAGCATGGCGTCGTCGGAAAGCGAGAAAGAAGAGTTGGTTCCAAAGAAAAACTCCACCTCCGTTATTTGGGATTGGTTTGGGTTCGCTCCTAGCGACACTTTGCAAAAAAATGTTCTTTGCAAAGTTTGCAACGAAGAGGTTTGCACGTCGGACAGCAATACGACTAACCTTTTTAACCACCTCAGACGACAACATCCTAAACAATTCGCCAAAAGTCAGAAGGCAAGGGGACCAACAGCTACTTCTTCCACACCGGCAAAGCAAGCCACTCTGATTCAAGCTTTCGACAAAGGCACGCCTTACGAGAAAACGCTGGAAAGAAATCACGGATGCAGTGACATTTTATCTGGCAAAGGATATGGTTCCAATCCAGACTGTGGAGAACGAGGGGTTCAGAAGACTCCTAAAAGTTGTTGATTCGCGGTACGAGGTACCAAGTCGAAAATATTTTTCCAACACCGCCATTCCCAAACTTTACTCTGACTGCCGTGAGAAGGTGGAATTAAAAGTTAAACACTTGCAATTTTATGCCACTACAAGTGATTTGTTGTCCAGCCGCACGTCAGAGCCTTATTTGTCTCTGACGATCCATTTCATTAAGGACTGGGAGCTCTGCAGTGCGACTCTTCAGACGACGTACTTCCCAGAGGATCATACACGAGAGTTAATAGCTCAAGGTCTAAGAGATGCTCTTGACAGCTGGGGACTTACGGAGGACAAAATGACTTGCATGACCACAGACAGTGGGGCTAACATGGTCAAAGCCTTGGACCTTAACAGCTGGACTCGTTTGCCGTGCTTTGGGCATATTCTTCACCTAGCCATCGGTGAGTCATTGTGAAATTTAATAACATAAACTGCCTTAGCCTGTTTTGAGCATATATAAATATGGATATGTGTGAAATTATGAAAAAAATATACTTATAAGTTATGCTTGAGAATTAACATTCATATTGTAGATTATCATTAGTGTCAGTTTATAGTATTCTGTTAGTATAATAGCCTGGAGTAGCATGTTATCTTACACCAAGTCATTTAAAAAACACTGCAATTATTGCTTTTAATAATATATTTTCTCTATAACTGTCTTTTTAATTAAAGGGGAAACCCTTTTTTTGTATGCTAGCATGGGTCTAGCATTCTAGAAATGAGGTCCAGGTTGCAAATAAATTGCTTTCCCCCTTTAATTAAAAATACATTTATAGAGAAAAGATTTTATTAAGAAGCAATAAGTGCTGTAATTTTTTAATATTGACTTGCTGTAAGATAACATGCTACTCTGGGCTATTATAATAACAGAATGCTGCAGACTGACAAATGATAATCTACAATATGAATGTTAAAACATTTTCTGTACAAAAAAAAAACATCAAGTATAACTTAAGAACATTTTAATGACAATTTCAATTTTGAAATAAGACCATTGGCATTCAAATGTATATTTGATTTAATTTACATTTTTTCCTATTAATTAAGAATGATCTTCTTCTCTTATTATTAGAAAAAGGTTCCAAAGATCCACGTGTTGACCGCACAACATCCATCTGCAAAAAAGTGGTCAGTACATTTTCCTTCAGCTGGAAGAAAAAGAGGGACCTGATGAAGGCTCAAACTGAGCTCAAACTACCTCAGCAAAAACTTCTGACTGAGTCACCAACACGATGGGGTTCCAGACTTGCTATGGTGGAAAGGGTGTTGGACCAAGAAAAGGCCATCTCACAAGTTCTGAAGGCGGACAAGAAGAGCAGGCACTTGTTACCATCATGGCAAGATCTTGATGTGATGGAGTCCATGAAGAAGGCCCTGGGTCCACTCAGGCATTTTACTGATGCCCTTTCAGGTGAGGACTACGTCAGCGTGTCATATGTAAAGCCAGTGCTGCACCTGCTCAAAGTCAGCCTGCTCAACCCAAATGACGAAGACAGCGAACTCACGAAGTCTATGAAGACAACCATCCTCAGCAGGGCCGGTTCTAGGCATAGGCTGATTAGGCAACTGCCTAGGGCGCCCTCTGCTGGAGGGGGCGCCAAATTGTCCCTTTAAAAATTTTTTTAATTTTATTTTGACAAACTGCTGGACACACCATTCATCTCATGTAAAGAGCAAAGTAAGTAATACATAAATAAATACATAAACTAAGTAAATAAATAAAAAAGCACAACTTTTGCTGCATGAACAGTCAACGTGGCGCCCCATGGCTACCTGCTGCTGCCGCTGTGATCAGGTGGGGGAGAGGCGCGCTGCGCGCATCTCTCCGTCTGGTTGTTTATTGATAATCAGTGTTGGGAGTAACGACTTCCAAAGGTTATTAATTACTGTAATGCATTGCTTTTTTCGGTAACGCAGTAATGTAAGGCATTACAGAAAAAAAGCTGTAATATTTTAACGTCAGTGCGCGTTACAGTGCACGTTTAACCCGGATTGAGGTGGTGGGTTCTTCAGAGGAGAAACGTCACTCAGCGAAAAATGTGGTCAGACGGAGAAGAGAGGAGTAAATCTGCAGCCAGTGAAACAAGTCCGGTTCTGTTCGGTCCGAAACTCATGCGTGGTTCGGTTCTGAACTTGGTCCAGAGGGAAAAT
>SSNR01000557.1:133958-157205 GCA_006937965.1 Callopanchax toddi
TCTTTTTGTGTGTTTTTTGTTCTTTTTTGTGTTTTGTCTTTTTGTTTTTTGTTCTTTGTGGGGTTTTTTGTTCTTTTTTGTGTGTTTTTTGTTCTTTTTGTGTTTTTTTCTTTTTTGTGTGTTTTTTGTTCTTTTTGTGTGTTTTTTTGTTCTTTTTTGTGTGCTTTTTGTTCTTTTTTGTTTGTTTTTTGTTCTTTTTGTGTGTTTTTTGTGTGTTTTTTGTTCTTTTTTGTGTTTTGTCTTTTTGTTTTTTGTTCTTTTTTGTGTGTTTTTTTGTTCTTTTTTGTGTTTTGTCTTNAATGAAGCACAAATGATTTGTGCACACATACACACACACACTGCAGAAATGAACACCAATACAGTATTTGGCAGTGTATTTCTTACGTCTTTGTATATTGATATACAAGCCTAACCCAATATAATAGTAGTCTGGTTTTGTTGCAATTATATTCTACAGAAAATGTAATAAAGACACAGAACGCTCTAAAACAGAGCTCACCAACCTTTTCTAAGCTAAGATCTGTTTGAGGGCTGAGATCTACCATTTAAAATTGTCATTAATAAAACTGTAAATTAAATTGTGAAAAAATGTTTGTTTTATTAAGAAAAAATTATTTTAACAACTGTATTTAGATTATTATTTGCTTGTTGTCAGAGGATGATGCTCCCTGAAATATGACGTCACTCTCTTAAAATCTACAAACAGACAACATTGATCAGAGACAGCTGTAAATAAAGTTGATCAATTTAACACTGAAATCATCAAAGGACACAAAATGTCACTAAAACAGGAACCAGTCAGTATTTTACACCCAGACTGCTGCTGGTCCTCAAACCAGTCAGAACTTCTGAGAAACATCAAGTCTTGATCCTGATGCTTCTGGTTTACAGTTCATCTGACCACCTGTGTTTTGTTAAGGGACAATATGAGCTGAACTTTGACCTCTTCAATCAGACAAAAACACATGAATCTAAATCTGCTGGACTCCAGTTAAATAACCAGGTGAACTAGTTAACTAACCAGGTGAACTAGTTAACTAACCAGGTGAACTAGTTAACTAACCTGGTGAACTAGTTAAATAACCAGGTGAACTAGTTAACTAACCAGGTGAACTAGTTAACTAACCCGGTGAACTAGTTAACTAACCAGGTGAAATACTTCACATTGTTTCCACTAACAAGTTCAGAACAGGAAAAAACTGTAACCAGACTGATCTCAGTGTTTTATCTAAAATGAATAAAACCAGTAAATCCAGGTGATGCTGACTGGACTCCATCAGTTTCATCATGGTTTCATTTAGATCAGGTCTGAGGGAAAACCCAGATCTGGATCCAAACCCATTCAGGTGTTTGTTGCTCAGTGGCAGGACGGTACTGATCTGTGCTCCGAGCTGACAACCAGCGCTCTAGTTAAAAAAATCAGCTCAGCTCAGCAATACTGCGTCTGGCGTGTCGAGTGTTGAGCCAGAAACGAGCAAAAACGCGCAGAGCAGGACGCGCAGAGCAGGACGCGCAGAGCAGGACGCACAGAGTGCAAACGCCCCAGCTTGGCCACTGATCTCCGTGCGTAACGCGATCGTAAACCCTGGCCTCAGTCTGTCTGTTGTTCACGTTCCTGACTAGATGTACAGAGATTTTGTCACTGGCCAAGTTGAGATATTAACTCGGGCGCAGTGCGCGCAGGACGGCAAGTTCGGTGGTGCGCTGCGCCTCTTCAGCTTGGTGCAGCTGAACAACAAACGCACTTTAGATGCGGCGTGCCTTTTCCACTGGCTCCTATATGAACGAATACATGAGCTTTGGGTAATGACTGGAAGAAGTGGATTGCAGATACAAGCAGCCAAAATGAGTTTCCCCCAGATAGGGTGAGGAGCTCGGAGCTTCATGAGGGACTCTGTTAGAACCACTGCTCCTCCATATNCTCCTCCCTGAACCGTCACCTTATCGTGGTGGAGGAGTTTGAGTGCCCTAACGATCCTAGGAGCTATGTTGTCTGGGGCACTTGTGCCCCTGGTAGGGTCACCCATGGCAAATTGGTCCTAGGGGAGGGGTGAGACAAAGAACGGTTCAGAAGACCCTTCATGGAGACACAACCAAAGAGTCTGAGTACCCGGCCCGGAGGGTTACCGGGGTCTCACCCTGGAGCCAGGCCTGGGGTTGGGGCCCGTGGACGAGCGCCTGGTGGCCGGGCTTTCGCCCATGGGGCCCGGCCGGGCCCAGCCCGAACCGGAGACATGGGCTCATCCAACTGTGGGCCCACCACCTGCAGGAGGAGAGTGAAGGGTCCGGTGCATTGTGGATCGGGTGGCAGACCGAGGCGGGAGCTTTGGCGATCCGATCCCCGGACGGGAAAACTGGCTATCGGGACATGGAATGTCACCTCTCTGGCGGGGAAGGAGCTGGAGCTTGTGGAAGAGGCTGAGCGATACCGGCTAGATATAGTTGGGCTCACCTCGACACATAGCGTTGGCTCTGGAACCCGAGTCCTGGAGAGGGGTTGGACACTTTTCTTTGCTGGAGTTGATCCGGGTGAGAGGCGGAGGGCTGGGGTGGGCTTTTTGTTAGCCCCAAGACTCTCTGCCTGTACGTTGGGGTTTACCCCGGGGGACGAAAGGGCAGCTTCCCTACGCCTTCGGGTTGGGGAACGGGTCCTGTCTGTTGTTTGTGCTTATGCACCAAATAGCAGTTCAGAGTACCCACCCTTTTTGGAGTCTCTGGGTCGAGTGCTGGATAGCGCTCCTACTGGGGACTCCATAGTCCTGCTGGGGGACTTCAACGCTCACGTGGGCAATGACAGCGTGACCTGGAGGGGCGTGATTGGGAGGAACGGTCCGCCCAATCTGAATCCGAGTGGTGTTCTGTTTTTGGACTTCTGTGCAAGTCGCAGTTTGGCATAACGAACACCATGTTCGAACATAAGGATGCCCATCGGTACACCTGGTACCAGGGCAGCCTAGGTTACAGGTCAATGATTGACTTTATAGTTGTATCATCTGACCTGAGACCGTATGTTTTGGACACTCGGGTGAAGAGAGGAGCGGAGCTGTCAACTGATCACCACCTGGTGGTGAGCTGGATCAGATGGCAGGGGAAGATGCCGCGCAGACCTGGTAGACCCAAACGTATAGTGAGGGTCTGCTGGGAACGCCTGGCAGAAGAGCCTGTCAAGATGGTCTTCAACTCCCACCTCCGGCAGAGCTTCGACCGCGTCCCGAGAGCAGTGGGGGACATTGAGTCCGAATGGGCCTTGTTCCGCTCTGCGATTGTTGAGGCGGCTGTTGCTAGCTGTGGTCGCAAGGTAGCCGGTGCCAGTCGTGGCGGTAACCCCCGTACCCGCTGGTGGACACCAGAGGTTAGGGGAGCCGTCAGGCTGAAGAAGGAGGCCTACAGGGCGTGGCTGGTCTGTGGGTCTCCAGAGGCAGCAGACAGGTACCGGCGGGCCAAGCGAAGTGCAGCGGTGGCAGTTGCCGAGGCAAAATCTCGGGCGTGGGAGGAGTTTGGCGAGGCCATGGAAAAAGACTATCGGTCGGCTCCAAAGAGGTTCTGGCAAACCATCCGGCGCCTCAGGGGAGGAAGGCAGCAACTCGCTCACACTGTTTACAGTGGGGACGGGGAGCTGCTGACGTCAACTGGGGCTATAGTCGGACGGTGGAAGGAATACTTTGAGGAGCTCCTCAATCCCACCGACGCGCATTCCGAGGAGGAACCAGAGCTGGGAGACCTGGGGACGGACTGTCCAATCTCTGGGGCAGAAGTCGCTGAGGTAGTCAAACAACTACGCAGCGGCGGAGCCCCAGGGGTGGATGAGATCCGACCTGGGTATCTCAAGGCAATGGATGTTGTAGGTCTGTCGTGGCTGACACGTCTCTGCAACATTGCGTGGTCATCGGGGGCAGTTCCTATGGAGTGGCAAACCGGGGTGGTGGTTCCCATTTTTAAGAAGGGGGACCAGAGGGTGTGTTCCAACTATAGGGGGATCACACTCCTCAGCCTCCCTGGAAAGGTCTACTCCAGGGTACTGGAGAAGAGGTTCCGGTCGATAGTTGAACCTCAGATTGAAGAGGAGCAATGTGGTTTTCGTCCTGGTCGTGGAACTGTGGACCAGCTCTTTACCCTCGCTAGGGTGATGGAGGGGTCATGGGAGTTTGCCCAACCAATCCACATGTGTTTTGTGGATTTGGAGAAGGCTTATGACCGTGTCCCCAGGGGCACCCTGTGGGGGGCGCTCCAGGAGTACGGGGTGGATGGTCTTTTGTTAAGGGCCATTCAGTCCCTGTACCAGAGGAGTGTGAGTCTGGTCCGCATAGCCGGCAGTAAGTCGGACCTGTTCCCAGTGAGGGTTGGACTCCGCCAGGGCTGCCCTTTGTCACCGGTCCTGTTCATAACCTTTATGGACAGGATTTCTAGGCGCAGCCGTGGTGTGGAGGGGGTTGGGTTTGGTGACAGGAGAATCGCGTCTCTGCTTTTTGCGGATGATGTGGTCCTCCTAGCTTCATCGAGCTCTGACCTTCAGCTCTTGCTGGGAAGGTTCGCAGCCGAGTGTGAAGCGGCTGGGATGAGGATCAGCACCTCCAAATCTGAGGCCATGGTTCTCGACCGGAAAAAGGTGGATTGCCAACTCCGGGTCGGGAGAGAGGTCCTGCCTCAAGTGGAGGAGTTCAAGTATCTCGGGGTCTTGTTCACGAGTGAGGGAAGGAGGGAGCGGGAGATCGACAGGCGGATTGGGGCAGCGTCTGCAGTGATGCGGACGCTGAACCGGTCTGTTGTGGTAAAGAGAGAGCTGAGCCAGAAAGCAAGGCTCTCGATTTACCGGTCGGTCTACGTCCCAATCCTCACCTATGGTCATGAGCTTTGGGTAGTGACCNTTTTTTGTTTGTTTTTTGTTCTTTTTGTGTGTTTTTTGTGTGTTTTTTGTTCTTTTTTGTGTTTTGTCTTTTTGTTTTTTGTTCTTTTTTGTGTGTTTTTTTGTTCTTTTTTGTGTTTTGTCTTTTTGTTCTTTGTGGGTTTTTTTTGTTATTTTTTGTGTTTTTCTGGGGGGGGGGTGTTCTTTTTTGCATTTTTTTGTTTTGTTTTTTGTTCTTTTTTGTGTTTTTTGTTTATTGTTCTTTTGTGTTTTTTTCTTTTTCTTTCTTTCTGTGTCATTCATCAGTAGCTACTGTAACGTCACCAAATACGTTATATCCTCTGAACTTTGACCTTTATTGATCATCACTACAATAACTCATCTTTTTCCCAATAACTTGGATTAAAATGACTCTTTTATTATGTTGTAACCTGAATCAACATTCCTTCCAGGACCCGGTCGTGTCGGAAGACTCAGAAGACGTTCTTTAGTTAATAATTAAACTCAAAGACTCGTTGATGTCTCCTTCTAAAGGACACTACCTTTAATCCACTGTCCAGAAATGTCTTAATATGATTAATTCATTTTCTTGCAGTATTAATGAATGTTGCATCAGTATTATTTCATGTTTCTACTTTTGCTAAAAGGTTAAATCATATTAATAATCCATTTAGAGTTAACTGGGATCTTTAATGACGAGAACCACGTGACTTAATAAACTCGTATCCTATTGGGCCACGCGTCAAAAAGATGCCATGTTAGACTTCCAGCCCGGAAGTCCCTCAGTTCTCGTTCATCCAACAACGAGACGAGAAGCGACTGTTTCCTCAGCTACACGGTACGCTCAGGTGCCGACTTTCCCTGCAGGTCTCACACCCACATTTAAAAGTCGATGTCATCTTCCCCGCTGTAAGCTAGACACCATCCGTCTGCTTTGTTTTCGCCTGCCATGGGGAAGATCTTACTAGCCTCTTTCCCTCCCAGCCGGACATGGAGCTGCTGAACCGACTCTCAGGCTTTTCCGTGCCTTGGGGCGACCTCACCAGCCGCCTCGGGGATCCGAGGACCGTCCTGGGCAACCAACCCACAGACGACCCTCCTGGCCACGCCGAATCGACCCACGGAGCGATCTCAGCAGGTACCACCTCCAATCTGGTAAAACTGAGGCTCTTGATAAGTAAACTCCTGTTAACTTAGTCTCCAACTCCCCTCATAACTAGTTCGGTAACTCCCTAGATATATCTTATATCACGGCTCTCGTCATTAACTCTCAGCTTAATGCCATCAGAAGAACTCCCTAAGATGCAACTCCTACCTCATATCTGTCTGTTCGTTCAATCTGTTTGCTTAATAAAAGAAGTGTAGTCTAAGTCTGCCTACGGTTCATATCTTTCAGGTATAAGGTGCGTAAGTCCTCCCTTTGAATATCAACCGAATCCAGAAATCTCCCCGTGAAGTCTAGTGAGCGAAAGCTTCAGAAAAACTCTCTTGTGTTAGGCTAACAAAACTTGCTAGATCTCTACGGAAGTGTGTGTGTCTATTATAACTATAAAAACAGGTTATAATACGCTACACTACTTTGAATGAGGACAAATGGAAGAGAGCGCTCACTGACCATTCTTCACTGAAATATTTTTGAAATTTGTTATTTCTGCATGCAATCGCGTTTGGGGGGGCAGTCATGGAATTTGGGGGGGCAATGCCCCCACTTGCCCATGCCTCCAACCGGCCTCGTTCTAATATTTGAATAAACAAACACGACACAGTCTTGTGAGCTCTGCTCATAAAATGTGACTAAATCCAGCAACTTTACAGAACAAAGACCCTTTCCCTGGTTCTGTTGATGAAAATGGAGGGAATTTTATTTCCATGAAACTAGAAAACAATCAGCCAATCAGATCTATGGAATTTGATGCTTATGCCTTTTGATAATATATTTTAAATTTTTTATGTTTATTGGACATGTTTTGGCCCATTAGAAATTAATGAAAAATCCTTCATTGTTGCCACAACTTTGTTTTGTTGATCATTTCAGCAAACTTCCACCCAGAAACACCATTTAAATTATAATCAAGTTATAAGATTTGAATCTATAACACACTAAAGCCATGTTTAATTTCTTTTATGTTTTATGTGAAATCACAATTTATGAAAAATATAAATTTCTCTCATCTGATGATGTCATCACTGAAACTCTGAGGACATTTTTTCTAAGCTTTATCAAACAAACAGCTTTAACCTTCAGGTCTTTTCAATTTAATCACTTTAGTTGAAGGCAGGTATGTGCAAAGTGGTGCCCAGGGGCCACTCAGGCCCTTTTGTATTTTTCTCCTTTGCATTTCAAACAAAGAATTTCATCCTCCAGCTGAATGTTCATGCAGAGACACTTTATTATGTTCCTGTTCAGATTTTCACTAATTTAAGCCCACTCATGTCCTGTCCAGCAGTATAGCAATCAGAATTGAGGTCTGAATGCCAAAACAAAGCCTTACAGATTTACTATCACAAGTGGGGCATTACAGCTGCTGCTATAATGATCCACCTGATATATCTATATTGGAAATGCTCTTTGGTTTATTTTGAATCCCAACGAATATGGAAATGGAAATGAAGTTGAATGGTTAAGACATGCAAGAAGTGTGAGGATCACCTCAGGGGGCCGCAGCGATGGGCCCACAGGCCCCGCCAGCAGCCTGTCACACCAGGGCAGCTCTGGCCCGGACTCAGAGACTCAAGACCGTAGGGCAACCTGGCCCTGGCAGAGGTCCGACAGGGTCAGAGGGCCCAGATACCGTCTAAAAGCGTTTACAGATTAGTGTAGTGTCGATACAGTTTGCGTGGCCTGAGTTCTGCCCAGCACGGCTCGTTTGTGTTCACACACACATCTCGGTAACGTGGAAGTGACCGAGCAGATGGGTTGTCTCTTGCAGAAGTGGCGCGAAAAAGTGGGGCGGAGAAATCTGTGATGTAAGTCATGAGTGCCACTCGTTCATAAACAAAGCAGTAGTTAGCGCTGTCATCTCGAGAAGACAGAATTAGCAACAATGGATGATGTTTTGCTCGCTATACACTGCAAAAACTGATTTTTGGGAAAGTAAAACAGCCTTGTTTTTAGACATTTTGTCTTATTTTTGTCTAAAAAGAAAATATATTCCTACAGCCCTACTTGAAATAGGCCAAATCTTCTTAAATATGGTCACATTTTCTAGATTTGAGCAACAAAATCTGCCAATGGGGTAAGCAAAATTTGCTTCATGGCTAGATTTCTTAAAAATAGCAAAATTTTCTGCATTTAGAACAATTCACCAGTTTTAAGGAATCTAACCAAGCAAATTTTGCTTACCCCATTGGAAGATTTCTTTCTCAAATCTAGAAAATTTGACCATATTTAAGAAGATTTGGCCTATTTCAGGTAGGGTTGTAAGAATATAGCTTCTTTTTAGACAAAAATAAGTCAAAATGTCTAAAAACAAGGTTATTTTACTTTCTTAGAAATCAGTTTTTGTAGTGTATGTCAGCCTGAAAAAGATGAGGCAGCCATTTTGCACCATTTCTGACCTCCACCAACATTCACAAACAGACAGGGTGGGTAAAGTGTCTTGCTCAAGGACACAACAACAAATTAACTTAGAAGGAGCTGGGATAGAACTTGCAACCCTCCGATTACTTCTCGACCTGCTCTACTGTCTGTGCCACTGTGGCTGTCATTGTAAAACAAGGCCCCAAGATGCTTAAACTCCTCCAGATAAGGTAGGACGAATCCCCCAACCTGGAGTTGGTAAGCCACCCTCTTCTGGCCGAGAACGATGATCTCTGATTTAGAGGTGCTGATCCTCATCCCAATCACTTCACACTTGGCTGCAAACCTTCCCAAAAGGTCAAAGCTTGATGATCCTAGGAGAATCACATTATCTGCTAAAAGCAGAGATGAGATTATCCTGTGACCAAACTTTACAGCCTCCACAGCTGCACCTAGAAATTCTGTCCATAAAGGTTTTGAACAGAAACAGTGACAAAGGGCAGCAGGCTGGGCTTCTGCTCAGTAGGCAAATGCTCTACCCCTGACCCGCGGTCACCCCATTTAAATCATTGTTTTAAAAGCATCTGATTTAGGACCACATATGACCTTCTGCAGTGGAATAGAGCTTAGTAGCAGCACAGCGCAGACGGTTAGCGATTTGGACAAGTCCAGCTAGAAGTCACATCCCAGGCTTCATTCAACACCAGCCATCAGACCCAGCCACCGGGCCATGTAGACTTCATCATGTGGCAAGTACCTGAATGGAAATGCTCCTTTCATAATCAGGACTGACTTGCCTTGAGTCTTGGTGATTTCATCCATCCAAATATAATATATACATTTAATTAACTCCAGCTCCAGTTATGTCAAAGTGTAATTTTAACACCTTCTTGAGATTTTTTTAAAACAAAATACAGTCAAAGCTGAAACTGTGAGGTAGCTGAGTAGCATAAACTGTTTAGACACTGAAAACTAAAAAAACTAAAGAATACAGTCATTATTATTTTTCTGAGGTGAGGTAACTGATGATTATTAAAAATATTTTAACAGTTGAATGAATTAAAGTTCAACAACTAAAACTCAGGACTTTCTGAAAGCAAAAACAATAGTTGGTAGTGATTGCATCACCTGTTTACGTGTAGTGGCTGACTCTAATGCCACGTCTTTGTTTGCCGTAACACCCCAGAGGCTGAGATGTTGTCTTGTGACACTCGGGCATAGAGGTGTGAATAAACTATCAGCCTAGAGAGGTTTAGAGGACTGCTGGTAAAAGCACCTAATAGACTACAAAACACAAAAACACACCTTTAATCTCACTGGACTTCCCAGAGTGTGAATGTGTGTTTTTGTATAGAGTCATGTTACAGGTAAATTGAGGATGTTATGTAGACTTCAAGTTAACTTTATGGCAGTCATTTAAGAGAACTTTTTCATTGTTGTTAAAACTAATTTTGAGATGCAGAGACGTCAAAACAAATAGAATACACACAGAATACGCATAGAATACAGACTGAATTAACAGTACAGAAAAAAAACTGTGTGGTTCTGAAGTGGTATTCTATTTATTATTTACCTGCAATAAGGCAGGCGGATTGGGGCAGCATATGCAGTGATGCGGACGCTGAACCGGTCTGTTGTGGTGAAGAGGGAGCTGAGCCAGAAAGCAAGGCTCTCGATTTACCGGTCGGTCTACGTCCCAATCCTCACCTATGGTCATGAGCTTTGGGTAATGACCGAAAGGAGATCGCAGATACAAGCGGCTGAAATGAGTTTCCTCCGCAGGGTGGCCGGGCTCAGCCTTAGGGATAGGGTAAGAAGCTCGGACATCCGGGAGAGACTCGGAGTAGAGTCGCTGCTCCTCCATATCGAAAGGAGCCAGTTGAGGTGGGTCGGGCATCTGGTAAGGATGCCTCCTGGACGCCTCCCTCGGGAGGTGTTCTGGGCATGTCCTGCCGGCAGGAGGCCCCCAGGTCGACCCAGGACACGCTGGAGGAAATACATCTTCAGGTTGGCCTGGGAACGCCTGGGCGTCCCAGCTGAGGAGCTGGTGGACTTGGCCGGGGAAAAGATGGCCTGGGCTGTCCGACTTGGAATGCTACCCCCGCGACCCGGACCCGGATATGCAGAAGAAGGCTAGGTGAGGGGGGACCTGCAGTAAGAACCAAAAATAAACCACTGGTGACATCACACCAAGTGGGCGGAGTCTCAGACAGTCTGCATTACTGCAGATGCTGCCCAAATTCACCTGTCCATCTCATTCTCCCTCCTCTCCCTCATGAACTAGACCCTAAGAAACGATACTTCTAACTCCTTCACTTAAAGGGACTTGGTGCAGCTTTCATAAACGAACCTCTCGAGCGCCGCCCCCAGCGCTCCGAATAGCTGCAGCCTTGAGCGGGAGCGTGCACGAAATTCTCACTATTTCATAATAAAGGTTCAACCAAAGACAAGCGTAGACATGATTCCATAAATAACCACACATTTTATTAATACAAAAGAAAATATGGTTTTCTTTCACAAAAAGAGTCAAGATCCCCCTTCTGCCAAATTTGACACCCTTTACATCCCAACTGGACCTAAAAATCCACCAGAACTGGTGCCAAAGGGCAGCCTTGGCAGAGTTGAAGCTCACTGAAAAAGTTTCAACTTAGTGTAGGCTATGCGGACAAAAATTGTGCTCCTCTGGTACAGGGAATAAATGGCCCTCAACAAAAGGCCACCACCACATACTCCTAGAACAGGGATCAGCAACTCCCTTCCCAGAGGGCTGGTATCCAGCAGGTTTTAGGTGTTTCCCTTCTTCAACTCACCTGATTCAAATGAATGGCTGATTAACAGACTTCTGCAGAACATGACATGTTGAGGATGAAATTCAGTCATTTGAATCAGTGGCGCAGTGGCAGGAGAGGTCACCTCACATGTCAGAGAGCACGGGTTCAAACCCCGGCTCGGCCATGTGTCGAAGTATCCTTGGGCAAGATACTGACAAGATACTGGTGCCAATGGCTGCCCACTGCTCCCTCGGGGATGGGTTAAATGCAGAGGACAAATTCCACTACGTTGTACTAAGGTATATATGCAAGCGGCCCCAAATACCCCCTTTCCTTTCACTTCTGCTTCTTATCTATCTAGATTAAGGACCACAACCACCGGTGACATCACTCATAGCAGGCATAGCATCTCTACAGACAGGAAGTAGTCCTCTCACTTCGCATAAATCTTATGTGCAATGAACTCCTGTGCAGTAATTTTACACACATTATTATGATCACGTGACTCCTTTAATTTCACTGTTGTGTTTTTAGCCCATGTATTTATATTGTGCATTTATATTGAGAGCAGCACCTCGAAGGAGCTCCTCCAATTTCGTTGTGCCTTGTTGTACAATGACAATAAAAGCTTTCTATTCTATTCTAACCAGAGCAATACTCATGGCTAGGTTGATTAGGGAGACACTGTAGATGGTGACAAATTAGTTGCTAATATTTCAGCATTTAAAACAACTCCTGCCCAAGAAAATTCACAACACTGCATTAAAACACCACTTTACCCATTTGTGAATCTCTACAATCTATTTTATAGTCTTCATTCTGCAAATTCAAATATTGTTCAGTGGAAACAAACACCATTAATGGTGTCTTGCTAAACTACAGGGTGCTCATTTATAAAACTTAGCGTAGAATCCTTACTAGAACTTGCTTAAGCTCAGCAAAAAAAATTTCAGGTACGCAAATTCCATTTCCGATTTCTAAAACCCAGCGGACGCACAGATCCATTATTCTGCTTTATAAATCGCTGTCAGACCTAGAACTGTTCTCAGCTGTTTCTGGGTCAGAACCCTCCTCCTACACACCACATTCTGACATATACGGTCAATGCTAAGGACCTCATGAATAATTACATATGCATAAGCCGGTGGGTTTCTGGCTTTTAACAGTAAATCGTGACAACGGAGAGGTTTAGAAAACGTGATTTTACAGAGGCTGAAACTTGAGGTGCTTGTGGTGGATGGACAGAAAAATGTTTTATTAGGACGTGAAATGTTGACGGATCAGAGACACGGAAGTGCAGAGAGTCAGTCTGACTGCAGCATCTGCTGTCAGTCTGACAGAGAGATGGTGTAGATCTAAGAGAAACGTTTAATGACAACATTTAATGGAATCCAAAGGGGAAGACACGTCATGTTCATCCTATTAAACAGTCAACCTGCTGGATCAATCGCTGGTTGAAGGGGACCTGAGAACGGCCGGGAACACCGGGTTTTACTGGTTCTGATGATCTAATACAGGACCCAGTTGATCCATAGGATACTCTAATGCAGTGTTTTTCAACCGCTGTTCCGCGGCACACTAGTGCGCCGTGAGAGATCGTCAGGTGTGCCGCGGGAAATTATTCAAATTCACCTGTTGGTTTAAAAATATTTTTTGAAAACTAATAAATTATGATCTGCTAATAATATTCCATTATCGCGCGTCTGTGACAGCCATCACCAAATGGCAGACTCCGGTTCTGTTTGGAGTCAGACTGCGCAGGAAATCCAAGACTTGGACCTGGTCCAGGCTGTGCGCTCTGGGGAGACGCTACCGCGGCCCGCTCGGCACCTGCACGCCTCCTCCCCCGAACTGGACCAAGTCTGTGGTCCGGCGAGGAGGAGGAGGGGGAGGCGAGCGGTCACAGACCCGCTGCCACCGGTCAGGAGAACCAGTCCTGGACTGGCTCTGTTTCCTGGTGGAGCAGCAGCAGTCCCGACATTTTTAAATTCATACTTTGATCTGCCCGGTCCATAAAGCCAGATCAGCGGCCCACGGACACTGGGTTGGGTCGTCATGTCGCTTTGTTCCTGCGTGACGCACATTTGGCAAAAAAGAAAAAAAAAGTGGGAGTAAACCCCCTCACTCAGCATCACTGGTTTTTAATGGTCTGAGAGGCTCACTGGGTTTTGTCTCCAGTGTCTCCTCTCTTTGACTGAAGGTCCCGTTATTCTGATCAGCTGTCAGACCGCTGAGGAGCAGTTGTGCTCGTGCATGTCGTCATAAGGAGAGCGCACGTCACAGCTGTGTTTCTCAGCATAACTGATGACTTAAAATTTAACAAATACACTAAAAACACATTGATCTGTCAGTGACTTTATCAGAGGTTTGTCCTTTATTACTAATGTTTAAATACACCCAAAAGTTTTACTACCAAAAACATGATGACAGAGTCCTGCATAATGTAACATGGAGAATGAAATAAGGCAGATTGAATCCATTACAGATCAACTGGATGCTACAATCACTTTTTGACAGGTGAAAAAAATCAGTTTGAAATGATTTGATGTGGTAAAAAAGACAGATGCTTTAATCAGGTGACCTGTAAACTAAATGTAATCCTTTACTGTCAGGAGGACATGTTAAGGTTTCTACAGTAAAACTATTAAAACAGAGTGAGCCTTAGTAAACAGCTGCAGTCCTGATAGATTCATTTGTTTTAGTGTTAAAAATGTTTGATTGGACCAAATTCATCTGATGACTTTATACTGCTCCTGGAACAATGAGGATGGGTCTAACGCAGAGATGAATTTCCCCAAGGGGATCAATAAAGGATCAATTATTATTATTATTATCATCATCGTCCATCAATGAGCTCAGACAGTTCTGACAGCAGCAACTAACTGACTAACTAACTAACAACAGTCTGACTACTGGCTGAGCTGCAGCGCATCCAGCGCATTACGCACAAGTGTCCCTGCAGGATTCCTGAGTCTCAGAAATCACAATTAATGCACCAATAAGAGCAGTTGTTCTATAATCTGAAGACGACTGGATGAACAGATTTTAAGTTTTATTCTTTTTAGAGACGGATTGTTGGTTCTGTGTGCGTGAGGGTCTACAAGTCTTTAATTGTGTCATAAATTCAACATTTTTCATCTCACCAGCTGCTCTGACTGGTTTCACCTCTCCAACAGGTGCTTACGCAAGGTTCAAAATTTGCTTGGAGTTGCGCACATTTTTTCGTTACGTTTTCTTTTATAAATCCCAAAGTTTGAGTAAAAAGTGACTTACGCAACTTTCAGGCCCATTTTGTGCGTAAGCAAGTTTTATAAATGAGCACCCTGATGTTTACAAATGGGTAATATGGTGTTCTAGTGCAACAGAATCTTTTTAAATAGTTGTTTAAAAAAACAAAAATGATCAAATTTGTCACCAATCTGCAGCAGTGTCTCTCCTGATCTGAATAGCCACAATTATTGCTCTGGTCAGAGGACTACTTTCTGTTTTTAGCGACTCCGCCCACTTTAAGAGATGTCACCAGTGGGTGCAGTCCTTACTGTAGTAAAATAACTGATGAAACGTCACTTTAGAATGACCCAAACATCTCTTTAAATCTCACTAAACAGACTTAAAAAGGATGGATGCCAACGCTTCTTCTGCTCAATCTTGTCAGGTTTGTCTCTCTGCATGTTTGAATGCCTAAACTCAGGCCTGCTCACCAAACTGTGTGCAATCACATGATTGGTTAAGAGACTTTGCCTGGTTTCTAATTAAGCATACCAGTCTAATATTTTCCTAGCACAGTGTTGGTCAGTTCACCAGTCTTGAATCGTTTGAGGGAGGAGCAAGATCCCATAAAGACTGAAGACGTTTGGCAGAAAAAGACAACGTCTTTGTGCTGGTTGATGATGGAGCTGTATGAAAAAGAAGAACTTTGCTTTCCACAACTCATTAACACCTCTTGCGAAAAGCCAACACTTGGCTGGTCTGACGCGGTGCTCCTGAACACCCTGCTGTCCTTCACTGCTCTGTTCACTGCAGCTCTCAATCTGCTCGTCATCATCTCAGTCTCACATTTCAGGCAGAGATTGACTTCACATCAGAACCAACCATTAAGATTTTAGAAATGTTACCATTTTGCTTTTCCTAACAACTTTATTTCCTTCTCCTTACAGGCAGCTCCACACACCCACAAACCTCCTCCTCCTCTCTTTGGGCATGTCAGACTTCCTAGTGGGTCTCCTGTTGATGCCTTTGGAGATCTATAAAAAGGTCACCTGTTGGGGGCCTATAATGTGTTCGCTTTATGGTTTTCTAATTGCTCATATTGTCTCTACTTCTATTGGAAACATTGTTCTTATATCAATAGACCGCTTTATGGCTATTTGTCACCCTCTGCATTATCCCTTAAAAATCACCATAACAAGAGTCAAATGCTGTGTCTGCCTGTGTTGGATCAGTAGTGCTTTTTACAGGATTCTTTTCTTTAAAGATGAATTGAATCGACCAGAAAAGAGTCGTTCTTGCATTGGAAGGTGTACATTTGTTATCAACTCTACTGCTCAGCGAGTGGACTTCACTCTGAACTTTATTGCTCCGGTTACAGTAATTGTAGTTCTGTACATGAAAGTATTCGTGGCGGCTGTTTCTCAGGCTCGTGCCATGCGCTCTCATGTTACAGCTGCCTCCCTCCATCAGTCACTGACTTTAACAAAGAAATCAGAGCTAAAAGCTGCCAGGACACTTGGTGTTATTGTCATTGTGTTTTTACTATGTTTCTGCCCTTATTACTGTTATTCTCTTATTGAAGTTAATGTGACTAATTCTTCACATGCATCATTTTTGATATTCCTGTTTCATTTTAACTCCTGTCTAAACCCTCTGATCTATGCACTATTGTACCCCTGGTTCAGAAAAGCGATTAAACTCATCGTGACTCTGCAGATCCTGCAGCCTGGATCCTGTCAGACCAACATTCTGTAGAGCATGTTGAAAGGTGACGATCCTTATTTGGCATCAAATTATAGGCCAATAAGTATCCTACCTGATATGTCCAAGATTATAGAAAAGCTAGTGGCTGAACAATTAATTCTTCATCATAACTCTAATCAACTATTACACCTCATGCAGCATGGCTTTAGGGCACAACACAACAGAAACTGCAACTGTCTACTTTGATGAAAGGATCTTTCTAATAGACAGAGGAGGGGTGGTTGGTGTAGTTTATTTAGACCGCCGAAAAGCTTTTGACACTGTTAACCATAATATACAGTCTAAACTGGTTCAGTTCATATCTGGTTCAAATCATATCTCACTAATCCAGTGGTTCCCAATTATTTTCTGTCGTGCCCCCCTTTGGGGTAAGAAAAAAATTTGCGTCCCCCCCCCCTGAATTGAAATCTAACCAGAGAACATTTAAATTATTTATCTGCAAAAACTACTGGATGGTTTCTGGCATCACAAATATGATTATCAAATTAAGAAATGAGCTTCAACACTTTAAAACTATTTCAAAGTTTAGTTTATTCACTTTTTCAAAGCTTTTTTATTAATTGTAAACAGTAGCTGTCCACTACTTCAACATTGAATTTTTTTTCAAAACCTCAAATAATTTTTAACATTTTAAACTCATTTTTAACCAGACTAGCGATATTCTTCAACTTTTCTTTTTAAAAAGTCCAGGGGCGTGTTAATATAACTGGGGGGTGAGGCTTTAACTTGTTAGGTTTCATTCCGTCAGCTGCCGAGGTTTTTAGGCAGAAAACACAAACGGTCTGTCTTTTTCTTTTGCAGGCTACCATCACTACTTGCCTCTTGTGTAGGAGTGGGAATTGATAGGTTTTTATCAATATCAATGCCATTGTTGATTCTGCTTATTGATCATTTTCCTTATGTAGCGTAATATAACCTGATTTTATCGTTATAGTACGGACACACTTCTGCAAAGTTATCAGCTTAGTTTTGTTGGTTTTAATGCTAATCACCGTTAGCTACCTTCGCTAAACTGATGGTTATGCAGGCTTTCTAGATTCTCTTTGATTCAAAGGGAGACCTACGTACGTATATTTGAAAGTTATAAACCAGAAGCTGACTTAGACTTCAGTTATTTTATTAAAGAAAACAGATTGAATAACCAGACAGATGTGAGGTAGATAGTTGCATCTTAAGAGATTCTTCTGATGTTATTAAGCTGAGAGTTAATGACGAGAGCCCGTGATATGTTAATCTAGGGATCTCGGCTAGTGAGGAGGGGAGCTAAGCTAACTGGATCGAGTGTTATTTATCAATAGCCTCGGTTTTACCAGGTCGGGTTGGTACCTGCTGAACCGCTCCAGATCGCCTCGACGTGGGAGGTGGAGGAAGCTCGTCGGTGCGTTCGTTGGTCGGACGAGCCTCGGTTATCCCCGGGGGCCCGGAGGTGTCTGAGCGAGTCGGTATCAGCGGCTCCATGATCGGCTGGTGCAGAGGCTAACCGGCTTTCCCATGGCAGGTGGAAAGAAGCAGACCGATGGTGTCTGGCTTCTTAGCCGGAGCAATTTCTCGACCGGTGAGGCTGGTTACTCACGAGCTCGGTCGGCATCGAGGCCTTCCGTGTAGCGGAGGAAAACGGAGGCTGTGTTCTCTCGTCGTGGGGTGAACGAGAACTGAGGAGACTCAGTTCTTCCAGGCAGGAAGTTGGGACGTGGCACGCTTTGGACGCGTGGACCAATGGGAGAGAGTTACCAAGTCACGTGGTTCTCGTCATTAGAAACCCAGGAAGTTTAATGGATTATTAATGTTTTAACCTTTTAGCAAAAGTAGAAATCATAAAATAATACTGATGCAACATCAACATTCATGAATACTGGAAGAAAATGAATTAATCACATTAAGACATTTCTGGACAGTGGATTAAAGGTAGTGTCTTTTTAGAATGAGACATCAAAGAGTTCTTAAGTTTAATTATTAATTAAAGGAAATCTTCTTAGTCTTCCGACACGACCGGTCCTGGAAGGAATGTTGATTCAGGTTACAACATAATAAAAGAGTCATTTTAATCCAAGTTATTGGGAAAAAGATGGGTTATTGTGGTGGTGAACCCGATGTCAGAAATCAGAGATAGTAACGCTTTGCCAGCGCTACACTTATCAATTCTTCAGTTGTTGTTAAGCAGCAAAAAAAAGTTCTACTCAGTCTTCTGCAGCACAAGCAGCATGGTGTGATTTGTGTGTGTTTAAATTTTTTTCTCCAAGTACTAGGATAAATTAAGTTATTGGTGTATAAAACAAGAACTACAGAAAGGTCAGATTGTTGATTAAATGTTAAAAGGGCTTGCCACAGCCGCGACAGCATCAGAGCGACATGGGGAGGTTCAGGACAAACCCGGGTCACCCGGTCCTGCTTCTGGACTCAAACTTCTGCAGAGCCTTCAGCCTCCTGAGTCTCTCAGAGACTGCAGAGTGACTTGTGTAAAGCAGTGTGGGGGACTGCGTTTGTTGCGACTTCATCTGGCTTTAAGCTAGGCTTTAAAAACGCTGCAGCGGTTCGGGTGTGGTCATCTGGACCTCACCACGCTGCGCCGGTCCGACAAAAACCGGGTTATTGTTCTGTCGGACCAGAGAGAGGTGTATAAAAGTCTAAAATCTCAGTGGGAAAGATTACTGACCAGCAAATTTAGGGGAAAATGGAAACAAGAGAATCGTTAAGAAGAATTGTTAAAGTTGGAGGAGAACAATTCTGATGGAACTGGTCGGTTGGAACCGGTTCTAAGCTGGAACAGGTTCTCAATTCCCACCCCTACTCGTGTCTCCACTGTTTTTCTTTTCACCATCATAAATGTCTCCATCTCTACTCCTCCATCAGCGCTCTCACTCTGTACACTGACTCGTGTTTGTTCTTCTTCTGCTGCGTTAAAAGGGAAGCCTATTGATTAGATTGAGCGCTGCTGCCACCTAGCGACCGGGGGTGGTTTAGCATTCCATTATGAAGAAAATGTGCTAAAAAATAATGAATTCACACTTCATCCTGCACCCCCCCCCCTGTAAAGCCCCCGCGCCCCCCCTCCCCCCACTAATTGGGAACCACTGGTTTAGTTCAACATCAGGTCACGTCTCCAACATTATTCTTTAGAACATCCTTTTCACCAATATCAGAATCTATATTCTGTTCAGATAAGTGTTCATAGATATCCAGACCTTCAAAATTAAATTAATTAAAAAATGTTTTTAAAGAAATAAAAAGCATTGCACGTTTTAAAAATACTATTATATTTTTTCCTCTGCAAGAAAACAGTTTCATCACAACTTAGGTTTTATAAATGAGAACCTGAGTTTTACTGCAAAATCAGATGTAAAAAAAAAATTAGTGATCACAGATTTCTAATCTGTATGGATAAGGCACCAATAAATAATATGCAAAATATAAGTTTGTTACTCACAGTATAGTATCACTTTATAATGACGATGATTTTGGTGTCATTTTAAAGAAACATGGCCGACCCTAAATCATTAATAAAGGCCTGAGCAGTGCACTGGTCTCTGGGACTTTATTACAGTCGGTCTGGTAACTGGAGGGTCGCTGGTTCGATCCCAGCTCCGGCTGGGTTACATTGTGTCCTTGGGCAAGACACTTCACCCACCTTGCCTGCTGGTGGTGGTGGTGAGAAGGGCCCATAGGCGCCAGATTGTTTGCGGTGACTCCAGCCTCTGACAGTCTGCCCCAGGGCAGCTGTGGCTGAAGTGAAGCTAACTGCCATTAGCATGTGAATGTGTCTATGTAGTGTGAAGCCTTTTGGGAGTTCTAGGACTTAGAAAGTGCTGTACAAGAACAAGCCATTTACCATTGTCCAAAAACATTAGAATTTATTTCTCACATGAGCCTCAGGTTTGTTGGTGTGTCTGATTTAATGACTTTAAAAAACTGGTTTAGAAAAATATCAATCATATAATTATTAATTAAAAAGAAAAACTTTATAATTTGTCTTAAATCATGGGAGAAATATGCCTGATATGTATTGATCAGGTGGACATGGGGACCCATCAAGATGATTTGTGCCCAGGGCCCAGAATTCTGTGCTACGCCTCTGGAGAAATCATCTAACAGGCTAGTCCATTACAGATCCTGAAGGTCCACAATCCACATCATCTAAGACCTAGTCCCCGGTCCGAGTTGCAGCGCGTGGAAGGGGGTGGAGGGGGGAGGAAGGGGAGGCGCTGTTGATCAAAGGACAGCAGCAGCTGCGCGTGGCAACGCACGATTACAACTTGGCTTTTGTAGGAGAACCTGAACCCCAGGATTTACTGTGCTGTCCGAACAGAACCAGCACTTGGTCCATGAACACTTTTCATATAAAGCTGGTTTACACCATGTCCAACATTCACTACAATCAGTAATCCTACCTGTGGACTTATGGCTGCTGCTCGGTGCTGGATGGATCGGAGGATCTTGCTTCTGAGGGGCTATGACTGCAAAAACATAATTTTAGTGAAAAAAAAATCACGTTTTTGCTCACAGCTGTGTCTGTTTCCAAAGTTGTCCTATTTTTAATTCTAGCCTACTTCACACCACCCTGAGTGCGCTGAAGTGTTACGTCAGGATGCACGTGCAGAAAAACACAAGCTGCAAGTGAAGGCAGAGGCGGGACGGCCCGAGGATAGTAGTAGCGTATGTGAACAACCAATTGTTATGACTGAACACCGGCCCAAAAATAAAAATAATAAGACAACACCAGCCCTGGCAGGCCAAACATCAGATGGCCCACCGGGAATTCTCCAGACCCGATTCGCCACTGGGGGCCTGCTAAGGATCAACCTTGGGTCCAATTCTGTTTAGTCCCTATAAATGACCTACCGTCTGTGTGCCAAGGTTGTGAGGTTGTGATGTATGCAGATGATACCGTGATTTTTGTTAAAAGGTAAGGACCATTCTGAGGCAGCTGCACAACTTACAAAGGTTATGGTAAAAGTATCAAACTGGTTGAAATGTTGTCATTTACAGCTTAACTTCTCTAAAACTGTGGCTATGTTCTTCAATAAAACACAAAGAAAGGTCTATACAGAACCTAACGCTGTCATTTCTGGACAGAAAATTCAATTTATCAAAGAAATACAAATATCTAGGTATAATTTTAGTAACTTGACTTTTAAACAACTTGTTAAAAAAGTGACCAAATGTCTAAATCCCACACTTAGACATTTTAGGCACCTCAGAAATCATATGTCATCATAAAATGTACATGTTTTCTCTTGTAAAATCTCACATAAATTACTGTTTACCTACTCGGGCCTCAGCAAATTCCACCATTTTAAATGAATTAATATCTCTATGTAAACAGGTTATCAAAATTCTAGATAAAAAAAAAAAACAAGATTCTTTCATCATTACAATCCTCTACAGCAGGGGTCTTCAACTAAATATGCCAAAGGTCCAGATCAGCATTCGCGACCTGGTCCTCGGTCCGGGGGCAGCGCCACCTTAACCTGCTTACACACACATATATGTGTGTGTGTATATACTGTATATGTGTGTGTATTTTTATATAATAAATAATTATTTGGAGATATATGGACGGTTAGATAATTATTTATATATATTTAAATACTTAAACATATATTCTCTGAGCACAAGATCCCCATTAATTAGTTTGTGGTTGAAGTAAATTTTTGTTTAAAATGGTTTGGTTTTTTTTCTTCTGCTGTTCAGATGCAGAAAAGTCGACATTATTTTGACACTCTGGTCCAGTTTTTGACCAGAATGAACTGATTACTGACAACGGCCTGGATCATTGCTCGTCTACCTGCTCTGAGCTTCTCCTCCTCTCCTCCTTTCTTCACCTCTCCAGCATCTCTACCCGGTGCATGAGTGCGCGACCTCTTTCCTAGTCCTTTAACCAATTAGAAGAATTCTGCAGCGGGTGAGGGTGTTGTGTGCGACGCACACAGGCGCTCCCAGATCAGCCAAGAAATACATCCCTCCAGCTAAATTATCCGTTATTGTGTGTGTGCGTGCGTGTGACAGAGAGCATCTGCAGCTCGCTCTGCGACCGCTGTGGCCTCATTTATAAAACTTATAAAATAAATATATATGTTTATAATTTGTTACATTTTATATAAAATTTATAAAACAAAAACGGGTTGGAAAGGGAGTCACTTTCTCCGCAAACTTTAGGATTTATAAAAGAAAACGGAGAAATTATGTACTCTGCAAACTTTGCATAAGCACGTTTTAGAGAAGGTTAAAAAAACTTATTTTGGAGACGTCAGACTAAATAAAAGGCTTTCAGTCATTATAACGTGTTTTTAATGAGACGGATCGGGGCGGGTTCTAAAAATAGACGCAGTGATGCGGGGCGGTTTGGGGCGGGTCAGAAGTTTTCAAATGTGCAGAACCCTGACCCGCGCATCACTAGTGTGTGTGGCGTGCCTTTCTGCAGCAGTAGATCTCTTTCTGAAGCTGCGGGAGGAGCTGCCCGACCGTGGTGTAGGGGGAGCTTAGCGAACTAAAGGAGTTGCCGCGGTGCGCCACTCGCTTGGCGCTCGGCTTCGCCTCCAGGACTCCGGTCCGGGACTGAGTTCCGAACCATGTGTGCAGAGGGAGGGCGAGTTCCGCGGGTTCTGAGTGAGCGACGGACCTGCTCATTAGTAAGTAAGTAGTAAGTAAAGTTTATTTATGTAGCGCCTTTCACAGATATACATCACAAAGCGCTTGACAATATAAACAAAAAAAAACAAAACAGAGATTTGGGGGTACCAGATACAAAATTTGGGCAAGATTTGGGGTACCATCAGGGGACCTACATTGTAAATTATGAGTTAAAGTGGGACATTTACTTGGGCTTGGGCAAAGAGAAATATTGGGGCAAACTTCAAGATTTGGGGTACCATCAGGGGATCTACATTGTAAATTATGAGATAAAGTGGGACATTGGCTTGTGTAAGGAACTAAAGTCTTGGGCAGAAATATTGGGACAACTTCAATACAATATTTGGGCAAAAAAAATAAAGATGGGAGCAGAAGAAAATGTAAACAAAATGGAGGGAGGGAGTAGCATTTTACACACAGTCACAACAACCGATAAACACATCAAGGAGGGTGGGGGGGGCAGGATCTCCACCAGCAGCAAGGACACGGCACAGCTGACCGACCTTCACTCC
>SSNR01000557.1:159012-176461 GCA_006937965.1 Callopanchax toddi
CTCTGGTGGTGGTAAACTACGACAGACGTCTGTAGCTACAGCTGCCCAGGGGCAGACTGACAGAAGAGAGGCTGCCATTCTGCGCCATCGGCCCTTCTGACCACCACCAACATTCACACAGTCATGGTGGGTGAAGTGTTTTGCCCAAGGACACAACGACAATCTAACCCAGCTGGAGCTGGGGATTGAACTGGCGACCCTCCGGTTACCAGACCAGCCACTCTACCAACTGAGCTAATGCCGCCCGAAAAAGTATAAAGGTCATGATTCAGCAATAAGATAGAGCAGAGACAAAAATGTTCACCATGAGCAAGTTCAAAGTTCAACACCTCTCCTGACCAGAAACGACACAAAAGTCAGTCTCACATTAGCTAAAATCTTTGTGGTTCTCCCCGAGACTTCTGGGAAATATTCTGTCAGCTGATGATAGAAAGCTGAACTTTCTGGAAGGTGTGTGTCCTGTTCCGTCAGGAAGGTGTGTGTCTCGTTCCATCTGGAGTCAAACTAAGTCTGTATTTCATCCTAACAGTCAGACATGGTGGTGGTGTGATGATCTGGTCTTCAGGACCTGGACCACTGGCTGGAACTGATGGAACCATGAATTCTGCTGACTACCAGAAAATCCTGAAGGAGAATGTCTGACCTTTGACCTTAAACAGGTGTTTATGTTGGAAACTCTCCAATGTGTCTGAATTCAAACAATGGCTTTCACGTTCACTGCATTAGAACAGAGAAGAGGAAACCTTTTTCTACTCTTCAGGTTGCTGTCCTTTCCTCACATCAAGGATCTCCTGTTTTGGTACATATTCTGATATTCCTGCTGTACAGCAGTTTATTTTCTCATTAGTGACCCCTGCTGTTTTGGAGGAGAACTGCCAATTAAACAGCCATTTGTTTCAACTAAACAATGTCTGAATTACTATCCTACTGGATGTCTTGCTGCAGCTACATAAACACAGTAAACTAAACAAACTGTCCCATAGTGAACTGTAGATTTTACTAATAGGTAAATATAGTGTTAGCAGCAGTTTGGGGCGGCGTGTAGCTCAGTTGGTAGTGAGGCTGTCTGGCAACTACAAGGTCACTTATTCCATCCCAGCTCCATCTGCATTACCTTGTCATTGTATCCTTGGAGACACTTCACCCACATTGTCTGCTGGTGGTGGTCAGAGGGCCCAGTATTGTGTGTGGTGACTCCAGCTACTGACAGTCTGGCCCAGAGCAGCTGTGGCTACAGTGTAGCTCACTGCCATCAGTGTGTCAGTGGGAGCCTTAGGACTTGAGAAAAGTGCTACACAGGTCATTTACCATTTTCACAGTTTGGCATCAAAGCAAGAAATAAAATCTGCAAGCATGTTAAATTAAATAACTTGCTTTTACTTTTTTTGAGTCACAAATTATTGCAGAATGATCATTACGAAAACAAAAAAAAACTTCAGTGGTTTAGAAAGATTAAGTATCAATGAGTGAATTAGGAGCATGAGATGTTCTGTAGAATGAAGGAGAATCTCCAGAGATTTATGGGGATTAAAGAGCCAAGGGAGGGATGGGATGTGAGTGAATTAAAGTCAAATGTGTGACAAAGTTCTGGTCAGAGCTGAAGCTGTTCGATGATGGAGACTGATGACAAAGCAGAGCTCTGTTTCCCACACCTCCTCAACACCTCCTGCAGGAAGCCAACACCTCCCTGGACTGAAGCTGTGCTCCTGAACGCCGTTCTCTCCTTTGTCTCTCTGATCACAGTGACTCTCAACCTGCTGGTCATCATCTCAGTCTCACATTTCAGGCAAAGATTAAGTTTTCTGGGCAGCTCTGAATGTTAAATGTAATTTTTTTTTTTACTTAATCTGAGAAAGAAAAATGTAGTAATGAATGGATAAAGTTGTGTTTTTCCTGTCTCCCTCAAGGCAGCTCCACACACCCACCAACGTCCTCCTGCTCTCTCTGGCTGTCTCTGACTTCCTCGTGGGTCTCCTTCTGATGCCCTTAGAAGTCTATAAGAAGATCACCTGTTGGGGGAATATCATGTGTTCCTTTTATGGTTATTTGATTGCTCACATTGTTTCTGCTTCGATCGGACATATCGTGCTTATTTCTGTTGATCGCTATGTGTCTATTTGCCACCCTCTGCATTACCTCACCAGAATCACATTAGCAAGAGTCAAATACTGTGTAGTTCTGTGTTGGTTCTGTGCTGGTTTCTACAGGTTTTTTTATTTAAAAGATGAATTAATTCAACCAGGCAGAAGTCATTCCTGTATAGGACAGTGTGCCTTTGTCCTGGACATAGTTGCTGGAACTGTTGATCTGATTTTGAACTTTATAGTTCCAGTTACAGTCATCGTAGTTCTGTACATGAGGGTGTTTGTGGTGGCGGTGTCTCAGGCTCGGGCCATGCGCTCTCAGATTCTAGCCGTCTCACTGCACCAGTCCGTTAACCTCGTAGCAAAGAAATCTGAGTTAAAAGCAGCCAGGACTCTTGGTGTCCTCGTTGTTGTATATCTGTTATGCTTTTGCCCATTTTATTGTTACTCCCTTATTGAGGTTAATTTAACCAGTAAATCGTATTCATCATTTTTTGTTTTTCTCTTTTATTTTAACTCATGTCTAAACCCTGTGATCTATGCCCTGTTTTATCCCTGGTTTAGAAAATCCATTAAGCTTATTGTCACTTTACAGATCCTTCAGCCGGGCTCCTGTGAGGCCAAAGTTTTGTAGACAGGCTGTAAATTAGCTTAAATGAGATCAGCTCATCTCAAAAATGTCTATGAATTTGTTTGTTCTGCAGGTAAAACATGAAAGTTGTTGTTTCAGCTGTTTGATGTTCTCAGTCAGTGAATGTTGTTCAAATTTCCGTGTCCTGTCCGGCAGCATAGCAATCAGAATTGATACCTGAATGCCAAAAATAACTAGGGCTGGGTATCATTAAATATTTTTCGATACTACTACTTTAACGATACCTGGTTTTTAATACCGGTACCTTAACGATACTTTTTTCGATACCTATACGTATAATTCTATAGAGAAAACAACAAGTACTTAAAGTTCTATTTAAGTAAACAAAAACAAAAAAAAACAGTTTTATGGAATATTTATGCATTTATCATTATTTATTTATTTATCTCTTCTCTCTGGAACTAATTAAGGCTGTCATACAATCCATGAACTCTTTCTTCTGTTTTTTTGTTTCTGAAAGGGAAACTGAATATCCAGATTTAAGAGTTATTTGGTTTTTGTTATGGAAAACCAATCGGATAAAACAGGAAACCTGATCCGTTTTCATTATTCCCTTTTTGCTTATAAAGAGTACACAGATTCAGGTCGACCAGAAACTAGTGTTACTCTGGAGGTACCAGGATGGGGGCACAGAAAGAACTGAATGAGGAAAACCCTCCACACATCGTTGCTGATAACAGAGCCTATATGGTCTCTAATAAAAAGTAAATCCTCCTAAATAAAACAAGTACGTCTCGTGGCCTCGCAGATTTTTTAAATGCAATAAAAAAAACAGCATGTGTTCTGCGTCGTCCTGAGGAGGTTGCAGCTCCGACGCCTCAGCAGGTGAAAACGGAGCTGCGGTGTTACTCTGAAAAAACACGGTGTTCAGGTCTGATCTCTTTAATCTGCTGTTCTGACGGTCCGGTCGGTACCAACGGGAGTGTTTAAACAAGAGAGGAAGGTCTCACTTTGTCTACCTCCGCTTCTCCAGACCCGGGTCGCGGCTGACTTTTTTTTTTTTGCCGTAGCTGTTGAGGAGAGGGGAGGAGAGGGAGGGGCTGTGTGCGCGCCGATCAGAGCGGGGCTGGAGCGGCGCATTTAAAGGGACATTTTATTGTAAAAGTACCGAAACTAGGTATCGAAAAAAACATTTTTTTTGGTACCAGTACCTACCGAAATGTTTTCGGTCGGTACCACAGTAGTACCATGTTACGGTACCCAGCCCTAAAAATAAGCCTTACGGATTTACTATCACAGGTGGGGCGTTACAGCTGCTACTAAAACGCTCCACCTGGTAGATATCCTTAGACAAAATCTTTATTAGAACAGTTTATTTTGTTTGTTTTTTGCAGTTTTTTGATCCAGTCTGACTTCATTTCTAACAGCTTAAAGAAAAATAAACTTTAAACGTCTAAACTTGCTTTAGTATGGTAACAGCCATCAAATCTAAAAATAGGAGAGTACAGTCACCTGAGTCAGTTTCTAAAAAGTCATTAAAACTTTTTTAAAGGCCTGATTTAGTGCTGTGTAGTAATAAGGCGGTAAATGGTTTTACCAGACTGTAAAACCTCTAATATAGGGAGGCAGTATAGCTCAGTGGTAGGGTGTTGGGTCTTGAAACCGAAGGGTTGCATGATCAAATCCCCGCTGCGGCTGGGCTACTTTGTCAATGTGTCCTTGGGCAAGACACTTTACCCTCATTGCCTGCTGGTGGTGGTGGTCAGAGGGCTGGGGGCGCCTCTCTGTGTCTGGGCACCTCGCCTCTGTAGCTCCATCAGCATGTGAATGACTGACTGATGTAAAGCACATTGTGGTCCACTGACTTTGAAAAGCGCTATACAAATGCAAAGACATTTACATTTAATATACTGCTCATTCAGATATGCCATTAATTGGTTGTATGCCACCTTCTCTAGAATTTTTGAAAGAAGTGGCAGTTTTGACATTGACCTAAAATTAGAAAGAACAGCAGTTGAATGATATACGGTGTTCCCCGAGCTGTAATACTTTCACTAAATTCAGGAGGCCATCGTGAGTCAGCACGATGTCACCTGGACAGCTCATCAACACACAATGAGCTGAAGTCACTGCTGTCCTTAAGTTTAATTTCCACACTTGACCGATAACCTCTGCCATTTCTCTTGTATGGCAGCAAAAGTTCAGCAGCATTAACCCTGGACTTGTTCTTTGATGTCTCTGTTGACCTTTAAGTTTTGTATTCGAGTACCCCTGATTTAGGTTTTATAGTGTTCTTTAAAAATGTTGCATGAAATTGCACACTATGTTCTTTCCTATGTAGAAAAATTTTAAATATATATGAACACACACACACACATTCTTGTCTTTGCTCCTTATGAGGCCCCAAATTTTTTTTAGGCTTTATGGGATCCACTTTTTCCAGTGGTCCTACACTGCTTTAAAAGACAAGGTTAGCTCTTTAAAAAAATCCCAATCATTAATATCACTTCAATTTAACACATTTCTAAATTTTTGTCTAAAAAGGTATTTGGCCACTTGTGAGGACCGTTTCTATCATTGCCAACTTGTGAGGTCCACTCACATACACATGTACATATCAAGTTTTTATAAGTTAATGGGGCCCAAGGTCACTATCTGCAGCTGCTGATACCAGCCTTTATTACTACTCCCAGTTTCCTCATTTTGGACAAAAATTTTTATTTTTGTAATAAGTGATTATGTATATATGTGAAAATTTTCATCTGCTTTGACAGATTACAAGACATACAGCTTCAAAGACAGTTTTATGACAAAACTGAAATGACCAATTTTATTGTAATGACAGCAAACCCTTACAACAACAATAGGTTACAACAGAACACAACAAACGAAACATTTTAAGATCCTACCTCTACTTGTTTTTTTTGTTTTTTTTACCTCACTTCCATTAGGTGCTTTCACATTAGACTTTTCTTCTCGGGGCTGTAATGTGATATTTAACATAATATTTAACTGCTTTCCAGTCTCTGATTCTCACAGCGTGAGGTTCTGCAGTAATACAGCGCTGACACTCTTCTTCACCCAGAACTTGACTCCTTACAATAAATCTCCTCAAATGTTTGTCAACTGCAGCACCCTTGTCTGGGGTCCAGCTTCTTCTTACAGCTGTTTGTTTTCCTATTTAGGCAAAAATACAAAACACTGTAGTAGGGATGAGCCGGATACCCGTTTCAGACGAGTATCGGTACGGATAATGCATATTTTCCGAATACGAGCATCATCAGAGTGAAACATGTTATCTGTGCTCAAGTCGGGAGGAAAATCCTGATTGGGTAACTGTCTGACTGTCCTCTGTTCGCGCTCTCTGCACGGCAATCACACAGAGCGCCTAAGGAGACGCGCACCTGGTCCAGGGCCAGGTGTAGTGTGAGCGTATCTGAGCAGACTCGCGGTGCCCATGAGAAACTGTGTCCCGCGACAAGCTCAGAACCTGACCTGGACTAGACCAAAGTGTGGTTCGGAATTGGGGAGGAGGAGGAGGCGGGGGGACAGGCGAGTCGCTGCGGCTCTGCGTCAACCAGACTGGCTCTGGTGAACCCGAGCGTTTCCTGGTGGACCAGCGTTGGTCCAGACTTTTTAAATTCATACTTTGATCTGACCGGTCCATAAAAGCAGATCAGCGGGCCCACGGACACTGGGTCGGGTTATCATCTGTCATCCTGAGTGATCCGCATTTGGGAAAAAAGGTCTTTGTAAAAACCTGTCAGCATAACTTGATTTTTGACGGTCTGAGAGGCTCATTGTTTTTTTCTCCAGTCACTCCTCCTGTCTTTGACTGAGGGACGAAGGTTCCGTTATCACGCGTCCGTCCTGTAAACTCTGCGGGGCACGTGCCTCTCATAATAAAGTGAACGGGAGCACGCGTCCAGATGTTCTATAGTGAGAGGGATGTGAATGCTATCCCTGCGTGAAGTCCGTGCCAAGAGATTGGCACAACCTATAAGCAGCAGGTGGGTACACGCTAACCTAAAAGTTCATGCTACTTGTAATGTCAGGCACTACTGACCCAGTGTTCAGTTTTATAACTGAGGTTGTGTTTCAGACAGGTATGTGGGACAAAGGAGGGAGGTGGGGTTGTTGATGCTTAAATCTTTGTCACGTGCTGTGTGAAATGCACAAAAGTTAAGAATTACATTGAAGCTCACCTGTTGCAAACACTCTCTGGTTTTGACTTTCTACATTCTTGCCTGGATGACATGCTGACCTCATCGTCTGACCCCTTATCTCCTAGCATACTGACATCTGGACCCAAAAAAAAAAAACTTCAGAATACAATACACAAAACATTTAAAACAAATAATTTAGAATCAATTTAAGAACATTGTATACAAATACCTTCAATGTCCTCTGGTAAAGGTCCCTCCATGTGAATGGTCTCTAAATGGATAATTGATAAAATATTGGAAAGCTGAAACTATGGACATTCTGTAAGAGTATACAACAGTAGTATTATTCTCTCATCCTCATCCATTACTCCCAGGGCAGGAAATTAACTTCTTCATCCACCAGCCACGTTGATTCAAAATTCTACCGGCCGCTCAATGTTCTTACCGGCCGCTATCATTTTGCTCTAATTGTTTCGCATCATAAGTTGATTTTCTTTATTTTTTAACAGCATTGCGACATTGAAACATTCTTTACATAAAACCCAAAGAGACACTGAAAAATATATTCTTTATTTTACTTCAGTATTCAACTGATGAATATCACATTGCTTAATCACTTTCAGAAATACCTGTTTGTTTTGCCGTCTTCATCTCTTTCTCTATCTCATATACATGTGCTCTCTTTGCTTTGATAGCCATCTCTTTCACACAGGAAAAAACTATTCCAGTGTACAGTTGCATTTTTAGATGGAAGTATAAATAATAGTCATTGCAGTTGCCTGAAAACACAACATTGTCTGATGATACAGAAGAAGCTGTGGAGTAATGAGCATATTGTCATTATGTCTCATTGTTTGAATTCCTCCTTTGTTCTGTAGCCACTAGTTTTTAGTCAGCTCGTAAACCTAATGCACTGCTGAAGGAAAATAAACCAGCAGACCTCCCTGAAAACTACCAGGATGATTCTGATGACTCCGATCCAAACAAAACTCAGGTTCTGTTGCAGCCACCGCAAGTCAAGGTGACATTTTATTTCAAAACTATTTTGTAGTATCCATGTTTTTCATGTTTAAGTGGGTGACACTATTGTATTATAGCTTCTACCTTTCAGCACTAAAACAAATATAAGATTCTTGATCCTAACTGTGTTACAAAGCATTGGCTGCAGACTTTGAAGGATCCAGCCAACTAAGACTACAGTCTACATCGACCATTGGATGCAGTTTATGCAGACTACATCCATATGAAGTGCAACAGTCTAGCCTACAAGGAGCATTTCCTGTTTAAATCTGTACATCCTCACCATCTTTCCATTACATTACACACTACTTCTGTCACCAATCAATGACTAAGGTCCCACACCAGCCTCCTGGTAGATGCAGACACACCTTTGAGTCGTATAGCCATATTTGTCCACTGGGGCCCCCGAAATCAGTCTCTGTGGGGACCCCGAGATTTGAGGAGCGTAGCCCGTTCAGAACAAACTCTGAACGCCGTGACATTCAGCCAAAGAATGTCTGGGGTGCTTCGACTCATGGGATGTGAGAGGTGTGTCGTCAATGACAGTGACTTACGTCAGGCGATGAGCCGTGGGATTTCAGGGTCAGAGTGTTGTTTGTCACAGGCAGACTCGCCGAGGTTGGTACCGTGTGTACCACATCGATGGAGAAAACCCAGAGAGGGACAGGTCACAGTCCGGTTTGTCTCAGCACTGACAGTTCTGGGGTCCAGCCATGTCCATGGAGCCATTTGTGTGACTGTTCTGGGTGCATAACAGTCCTGGGGCCTGTTGGGTAATCAGACAGAGCATGGGCAGTTCTGGTTACCGTCAGGGGTGAAAGCCTCGGGGTGGGGTTTTCAGGGTGTAGAGACGTAGCAGCTCTTTGTGGGGTACAGCCTCTGTGCCGTCTGTATCCGTAACCCAGAGGTGGGTGAATGCCCATCATAGCTTTGCTTAGAAAATACAAGTTCAGGTTATGATTTAAAAAACTTTGTTCACCAACTCCCTCCTGTTTTGACATATGGTCACATGTGTCAAAATATTAGAACAGTCTTTCAGCTTCGTAAAGTAAATCAATTAATTCACAGACAGCAGGTAGAATCAGAAAAATAAAATTAAACATAGAAATAAAAATAAAACCAACATAAAATAATTCACCATCATTCTTAGTCACAGTGAGTGATTTGTAAAACAATGCAGCTTCATAAGCCTCTAACCCGAAATTTAAATAAGATAAACCACAAAAGAAAACACTAAATGTGTTTCATTTTCATTTAAATCTTCTTGTTTGGTCTCGGTTGCTTTTGGAGAGACACTAATGCAGATCAACTATCATGTTCTGAGTCAATGGAGAGGTTTAGAAATGAGCAGGTATTCAAAACAACTCTTGTCATTGATAAACTTCTAGTTTAGCATAAGGTCATCTCATAGTTTGGAATTTGGCTTTTACCCATTAAAAAACAATCTAACAGATTTAAAAAAGGATACGTTTCTGTAATGTAAGTTTAGTTTTTTGTTTTTTTTTTTTAATCTAGGTTGAGGTACCCCAGAAAGTCTAGAATTATACCAATTAATCCTGTAGTTAATGTTAGGGTTGATGCTGTTAATGCAATAAGAAGTTGTCTCTCTTCAGACTTTTATAGTTTATTTTTCATTTTAGTTTAACTTTATTTTTGTTTCTATAGTGTAGCTTTAATTTTACTATATTTTTATAGTCTATTTTAATTATTTTTTCTTTTAGCCTGACTTTATTTCTTATAGTGTATTTCTACTTTTTCTGTTTTTAGTTTGGTTTTTGTTTTGTTTTACAGTGCAGCTTTAGTTTATTATTATTTTTTCCATGTTTTCAGTTCCTTTCCTGTATTCTTTTAGATTTTCTTTTCTGCGTTGTGTTTTTTCCAATAAGATGTCTATTTTATGTACTATTTATCCAAATAAGGAGTATAAGTTTAAACAGCCTAGAGAAATTTCAGCTAAATACTTTTGAGGTGCTTTTTGTAGGTAAGGATTGCCGCCTTATTCCTACTTTCACTTTTAAGGGTCTCGGAAACGCCGCCGAACCCAGTTTGAGGATCGCCGCCTCGTTTACTTTTAAGGGTCTCGGAAACGCCGCCGAACCCGATTTGAGGATCGCCGCCTCGTTTTCTTTTAAGGGTCTTGAAACGCCGTTCGAGCCCCGGTTTGAGGATCGCCGCCTCGTTTACTTTTATTTTTAAGAGCTCTGTTTACTTTTAAGGGTATCGAAAACGCCGTTCGATCCCTGATCTGAGGAACGCCGCCTCGATCGTCTTTGAGCCACGGAGCTTTTAATCAGCCGTGCGCTCAGGCAGGAACGCCGTCCGCCTTTTTACTTTCTCTTTTTTGCACCTTTCTCTGTTCTTTCTGAAGCTGTCATTTCTTTAGCTGTAAAATTATACTCACACCCAATTTTGTGGTCTGATTGAGTTCGGTGTCCGGATCCTGTCAATTCCACGCCGACGGATGAAGTAGGCCTCCTCCGATCCCCCGGCGTAGGAGAATTTTGGGATCCGGGTCACGGCACCAAGATGATAGAGATTTTACTCTTAAAGAAACCCCGAACTCTAAGGAACAGAATCAGACCAGACAATCAGTTCAGTTTTAGAGCTGTGAGTGAGAGACCACACGTCAGTTTGTTAGACTTCAGTGTGGAACTCTGCCGGGATCTTTTCTCAGCTCAGTATTTATTAGAACACAGGTTGCACAACATCACATGATTGCATTCATGACAAAAAGATAAGAATCTGCTGCTGTTGGTTCATTACTGTTCACAGGTAGCTAACTAATAACTTTTTCCGTTGAATGTTGCTGATTCAAAACAAAGTTCTGCTGATACCTCACAAGAACGGAATGTGTTTTGATTGTTCAAAACCTTTAGTCTGTGCATCGAAAGCTGATGCTGAAAATTAAAAGGTTACAAGCAGGATACATTTGTAAGCAGACATGAATCAGAATCATTAAAAACTCCTTCAGGTGCTATGTCCAGTCCAAGTCCCGAGGGTGCCGTGTCAAGTCCAAGTCCCGAGGTTGCCGTGTCAAGTCCAAGTCCCGAGGGTTCCGTGTCAAGTCCAAGTCCCAAGGGTGCCGTGTCCAGTCCAAGTCCCAAGGGTGCCATGTCAAGTTCAAGTCCCGAGGGTGCCGTGTCATGTCCAAGTCCCCGAACCAAGTCAAGGTCCCGAAGTCCCCGAACCAAGTCAAGGTCCCGACGTCCCCGAACCAAGTCAAGATCCCGAAGTCCCCGAACCAAGTCAAGGTCCCGAAGTCCCCGAACCAAGTCAAGGTCCCGAAGTCCCCGAACCAAGTCAAGGTCCCGAAGTCCCCGAACCAAGTCAAGGTCCCGAAGTCCCCGAACCAAGTCAAGGTCCCGAAGCCCCCGAACCAAGTCAAGGTCCCGATGCTCCTGAGTCTAGTCCCATTCCAGACCCCGTTCCTGCTCCACGTCCCGTTCCAGACCCCGTTCCTGCTCCACGTCCCGTTCCAGACCACGTTCCTGCTCCACGTCCCGATCCTGCTCCATGTCCCGATCCTGCTCAAAGTGCCCCTGTTCCGCGCCAAGTCCAGCCCCTGTTCCAGCGTCAAGTCCAGCCCCTGTTCCAGCATCAAGTCCAGCCCCTGTTCCAGCGTCAAGTCCAGCCCCAAGCCCTGTTCCTGAAGGGCCCGGGGTCCCTGGGTCTACGCCAGACCCGGGCCTCCCTGAGCCTTGTTATGCCGGGCTGCTTCCGGGCCACCTCCCTGAGTCGGGCTGCTTTTGGCCCTGCTGCCTTCTTGTTGGGGTGTCTGGGATCCGCCCCTTGTGGGAGGGGTTATGTCATGAATCCTGCTCCAGCTCTCTGCCCCTCCCTCACCTGTTTACCCTGCTCCTGTTTTCTCCGCCCCTGATTGTCAATCATTGTTTCCACCTGTTCCTCTGCCTATATCTACCACAGTTCTGCAGCCACTCGGCGTGAGATCGTCTGTTGTTGTTTGCCACTCAGCTTTCAAGTCTCATAGTATTACCATAGCTCTTGTTCTGGACCATAGTTTTCTATCTCCTGACCACTGCCTTAGCCTGCTCCTTGCCGAACCTCATTTTTGGATTTACTGGTTCTGACCCTCCTACTGTTTCTGGATTACCGTCCCTGCCTGCCCTCTCTGGATTCTGCCTGTGGATTCTGCCTGCCTCGTCTCTGACTGGACCGTTTCTGACCACCCTGCATATTGGATCACGGACTCTGCCTTTTCCCTCCTGTGGTGAGACCCGCTCCCTATTATTTACTCACCTCCTTGTTCTGTTTCTCTCCCTCCTGTTAGACCGTTTTCAGTCAGATCCCAGTTCTCCTCTTTTTACCTTCTAGACGGATCCAGAACTGACAAACAGTTTTTTCCCCCTCCCCGTTCCCCTTTTTAAATAAAGACTCTTTTTGATATATCCTGCGTCTGGTTCTCGTTATGGGTCCAGCTCGTGCCACGGTCATGACACCTCTCTGCTATTTTAACAAATCGCACACTGTCTGTGTCCATTGATTATTGCTAATTCTCTGAGCTCCTTCGAACCTAGGTAGTGACGTAAGCATGCACTGAAGTGGGTTACATAAAGGAGGAGGGTCAATAGTCTTCTACAAAGATTTAAAGGGATATGGTTCAGGAGTTTAATAAAAGTAATCATGCATGTTCAGTTTATTTAGGTTAATGAGTGATGAAGCATTTTACATCAAAAAGAATGAGGCCACCGTTATCATTCCATTATCTTGAGCAGGCTGTGAGCTGTAAAATGTTCTGCAATTCGGGAACAAATTTCCCACGCTGTCCTACGGAAGTGACGTCAACTGACGCTTCTGCGCACTCTGTAAGCTAAAAAAGTAATAATAAATGTATATCCAGTAGGTGGCAGTATTGCACCGTTGTGTTGTGTTGCTGGTCAATGGTAGACTTCCTTCGTCTGAATCTGTGGTTTTTCTCATAAAACTGATGTTATCTTGTCAGCGTTTATGGAGCTGAAAACCTCTCTGATGGATTATAGGGTTTCACAGAGCTAAAGGTGCTGTTATAGGCGACCACACAGCACACTTTATGGGTCTTGGGACGATAGGCCTCAAATCCCGGACTCTTTCCCGGACCTCAGACCGCTTACAGTGCACCAAAGGCGGGTGTGCTGCGCACTGTCCTCTGGGTTCTCCAGAGCGCCACTCCAGTCAGAAGTCAGAGAACACTGGCTGATTAAAGCTTTTAGCTATACAGGCAGCTGGGAAGGACTGGAACATAGCAGCTAGCGAGATTAGCTCTGTTAGATCGGCTCCCTCAGTCTGATCCTTTGTGTGTGTGTGTGTGTGTGTGTGTGAGTGAGAGTGTGTGTCGTGGGGCATTGTTTGACCATATTTCCTTTTGCATTAATAAAATGCATTTTTATTAATGGCTGCCTTTGGTTGAACCCTTATGAACTAGTGAGAAGTTTGTGCGCGCTCTCGTTCAAGACTGCAGTTATTGGCAGCACCAGGCGCGGCGCTCATGAGGTTTGTTTTTCAAAGCTGACTCTATTCCCTTTAAAAAGGAGGAGAGAAAAAAGAGGAGGGATGAAGGAAATTGATAAGTCAGTATTACTACAGAAGGTTCTGTTCAGAGCAGCAGCACTCTGATGATGATGACCCAGGGAGGTGTTGGACTTTGTTTTCCTCATCTCCTCAACAGCTCCTGCAAGAAGCCAACATTTCTGTGGTCTGAAGCTGCTATCCTGAACATCACACTATTCATCTCTCTGATAACTGTTTCTCTCAACCTGCTAATCATCATCTCAATCTCCCACTTCAGGTAAAATATTTGTATTCATTTGAACTTGTAGAAAACAAGCACATTAAATGAAAATAAAAGACATGATTAATGGGTAACTGATGTTTTTCTGTCTTCCTGCAGGCAGCTCCACACACCCACTAACATCCTCCTCCTCTCGCTGGCTGTCTCTGACTTTCTGGTTGGTCTCCTGCTGATGCCTTTGGAGACTCTTAGAAAGTCGGCCTGCTGGTTCTTTGGAGACTTCATCTGTGTTTTATACAATTATTTGGCTGTTCTTATTGTCAATGCTTCAATTGGAAACATTGTTCTCATATCAGTTGACCGCTATGTGGCTATTTGTGACCCTCTGCATTATCCTATCAGAGTTTCTAGAGCAAATGTTTCCCTCTGTGTTTGTTTCTGTTGGCTGTGGTATGCTTTCTACAGCATTTTCATTTTAAAGGATGAGTTGATTGAACCAGGCAGGAGTAATACCTGCATTGGTGAATGTGTAGTTTTCATAAGTTATTTTGCAGTAACTGTTGATCTGATTTTGAACTTCATATTTCCAGTTACAGTCATTGTAGTTTTGTATTTGAGAGTTTTTGTAGTGGCTGTGTCTCAGGCCCGTTTGATGCGCTCTAACATTACAGCTGCAACTTTTCAGTTTCCAGTGAAAAAAAAAGAACAAAGGACAAAGAAATCTGAATTGAAAGCAGCCAGGACTCTAGGTATTCTAATCCTAGCATATCTGATGTGTTACTGTCCGCTTTACTGTTATACCCTGCTTCAGGGCAATGTTAACATTGACTCATCTGGACCGATGTTTTTCTTGTTCTTTCTCTATTATTTTAACTCCTGTCTAAACCCTCTGATCTATGCTCTGTTTTATCCCTGGTTCAGAAAAGCGATTAAACTCATTGTGACTCTGCGGATCCTGCAGCCTGGATCCTGTGAAGCCAACATTCTGTAGAGAAGCTGTTTGATGGATGAAAAAAAAAACACTTTTGAGTTAAGCATGATGGAGAGTTTTCAACCAGTATGATCTGAGCAGTTTTCCTTTTACAAAGTCTGACCTGTCAACCTTGTCTAAATTTTCCTCAGTACCACTTGTGATGCGTGGCTTTTTTTCCCCACAGGCTGTTGCTACTCTACTGCTTTGCACGCTGTGATTTTCAAATTCACTGGACGGAAATTGGTTATAAAAATATTGTATTAATTAAAACAGTAATAATATATTTTCTGTATTTTCCGTACATATTTTGTGTGTGTGTATATATATATATATATATATATATATATATATATATATATATATATATATATATATATATATATATATACTGTTGTGGCCCCTGGGCACCAAATATTTAAGGGCCCCCCCACTCCGACCTCAGCCTCAATGGGAATATCAGGAATTATGTCAATGAAGCACAAATGATTTGTGCACATACACACACACACTGCAGAAATGAACACCAATACAGTATTTGGCAGTGTATTTCTTACGTCTTTGTATATTGACATACAAGCCTAACCCAATATAATAGTAGTCTGGTATTGTTGCAATTATATTCTACAGAAAATGTAATAAAGACACAGAATGCTCTAAAACAGAGCTCACCAACCTTTTCTAAGCTAAGATCTGTTTAACTGAGGGCTGAGATCTACCATTTAAAATTGTCATTTATAAAACTGTAAATTAAATTGTAAAAATTTTTTCTTTTATTAACAAAGTTTATTTTAACAACTGTAATTCAGATTATTATTTGCCTGTTGTCAGAGGATGATGCTCCCTGAAATATGACGTCACTCTCTTAAAATCTACAAACAGACAACATTGATCAGAGACAGCTGTAAATAAAGCTGATCAATTTAACACTGAAATCATCAAAGGACACAAAATGTCACTAAAACAGGAACCAGTCAGTATTTTACACCCAGACTGCTGCTGGTCCTCAAACCAGTCAGAACTTCTGAGAAACATCAAGTCTTGATCCTGATGCTTCTGGTTTACAGTTCATCTGACCACCTGTGTTTTGTTAAGGGACAATATGAGCTGAACTTTGACCTCTTCAATCAGACAAAAACACATGAATCTAAATCTGCTGGACTCCAGTTAACTAACCAGGTGAACTAGTTAACTAACCAGGTGAACTAGTTCACATTGTTTCCACTAACAAGTTCAGAACAGGAAAAAACTGTAACCAGACTGATCTCAGTGTTTTATCTAAAATGAATAAAACCAGTAAATCCAGGTGATGCTGACTGGACTCCATCAGTTTCATCATGGTTTCATTTAGATCAGGTCTGAGGGAAAACCCAGATCTGGATCCAAACCCATTCAGGTGTTTGTTGCTCAGTGGCAGGACGGTACTGATCTGAGCTCCGAGCTGACAACCAGCGCTCTAGTTAAAAATATCAGCTCAGCTCAGCGATGCTGCGTCTGGCGTGTCGAGTGTTGAGCCAGAAACGAGCCAAAACGCGCAGAGCAGAATGCACAGAGCGCAAACGCCCCAGCTTGGCCACTGATATCCGTGCGTAACGCGATCGTTAACCCTGGCCTCAGTCTGTCTGTTGTTCACGTTCCTGACTAGATGTACGGAGATTTTGTCACTGGCCAAGTTGAGATATTAACTCGGGCGCAGTGCGCGCAGGACGGCAAGTTCGGTGGTGCGCTGCGCCTCTTCAGCTTGGTGCAGCTGAGCAACAAACGCACTTTAGATGCGGCGTGCCTTTTCCACTGGCTCCTATATGAACGAATACATGAGCTTTGGGTAATGACTGGAAGAAGTGGATTGCAGATACAAGCAGCCAAAATGAGTTTCCCCCAGATAGGGTGAGGAGCTCGGAGCTTCATGAGGGACTCTGTTAGAACCACTGCTCCTCCATATCGAGAGGAGCCAGTTGAGATGGTTCGGGCAGACCTACCGGCTGATAGAGGTGGCTGGGGATGAGTGGGCGGTCTGGGATTCACTTGGGATGAAATTTGAAGAGGTGTTTTTTTTTCTTCTTATACGGCTCACGTGGGCCCCTAGTGGGCGTGGGCCCCTGGGCCTGTGCCCACTTTGCCCATTGGATAATCCGGCCTTGAAGGTCACTAGTCAGCTTTGTTGGTTTTACACGAAGCTGTTTGCTTTGATACCTTCACTTCCTAGTGTTTACAGGAATTTTTCTAGGCTCTATTGAGAGAGATTACAGTGAGTAGATTTTGTACCTTGATTTTGACAAATGGATTCTGAGTCAGTAATAAAGACTTTACAGTATTTATTATATAAAAGACGGACAAACAGTTACAAACAGATTAGCAGAGGTAGCAGTGTTTAAACCTTTGTCAACACGATGGTGTGGTGCTCTCAGTTGATCTTAAAGTGATAATATGCAACTTTTTCATATTTTTAAATCTTTTCCTTGAGCCAGTCTGTGCTAATATGACCCTTTACAGAGTTAATGAAAAGTCACTTAGCCCCATCTGGTGATTACAGCCGGAAAACCACGATTGCAAGTTCTCCGTCGCCGTCACGGTGTCCAGGAAGTCACGTGTCTCACGAGGGTTAGGCTAATCCAAAGTGGCTAGCTGTTATGCTAGCACTGGAGTGTTTTTAGCTCATGATTCCTGCTTTTTTTCAATCTCTCCCTGCTTCAACACAGCTGATTTCTTTGAAAGAGTAAATAACCGCTCCTGTAGAAAGCTATGAAGGCTGAGGAGACATTTCAACAGGTAGATATTGGCGTTTAGAAGCTGAAACAATCTGGTAACTTGTTTAATGCAGTAATTTAAAACGGACACCAGAGGGAGCTCAAAACAAGCAAAACTGCATTTTATCATTTTAATATAAGTTTT